>JAUIMM010001019.1:1742500-1822500 GCA_031769625.1 Taudactylus pleione
GCCATAGAGGACAACAAAGCGTCCGACTTCCTAAACGAAGAAGTGCGGTCAACATAAGTCCTTAAGGCCCGCACAACATCCAAAGAGGCCTCGCCCACGGAAAGACCCGGTGAGTTAAAGGCCGGAACAACTATTTCCTCGTTAACATGAAACTGGGAAACAACTTTGGGAAGAAACACGGGCCGAGTGCGGAGCACTGCCCTGTTCCCATGAAAAACCAAGAAAGGGGGTCTACAAGAAAGAGCCCCTAACTCAGAAACACGTCTGGCCGAAGCAACGGCCAGAAGGAAAACAGTCTTAGCTGTTAGCCATTTAATATCCACTGAGCCCAGTGGGTCAAACGGCGGTCCTTGGAGAGCCCTCAGGACCACAGCCAAATCCCAAGGCGCCACAGGTGGAACAAAGGGCGGCTGAATACGGAGAACACCTTGCATAAAGGTGCGCACATCCGGGATTGTAGCAATCCTACGGTGAAACCAGACAGATAGGGCCGAAAGCTGTACCTTCAAAGAAGCAAGGCGAAGCCCATGATCTAGTCCCGCTTGCAGGAAGGCGAGAATCCGAGACAGACGAAACTCCCGCGGTGCATAACCTCTCGGTCGACACCACTGGAAGAACGTATGCCACACGCGATGGTATATCCTCGCTGAAGACGGTTTCCGAGCTCGTAACATGGTACGCACCACAGAGCTGGAAAACCCCCGGGACCTCAGCATGGCCGTCTCAACAGCCACGCCGCCAAAGACAGCCGAGTCAGGTCCGGGTGAAGACAAGGACCCTGAGACAGAAGGTCCGGTCGTAGCGGCAACCGCAGAGGACTGTCCACGGACAGACCCTGAAGGTCTGAGAACCAGTGCTGTCTGGGCCACGCGGGAGCTATCAACAGGAGCGTCCCTCCTTCCTGTTTGAATTTCCGGATTACCCGTGGAAGAAGGGAGACCGGAGGGAACAGGTATGCGAACCTGAACGTCCACCGGACGGACAGAGCATCCACCAGTAGTTGAAAAACGTCCGGGTGCAGGGACCATTCCCCTGGATGAACGTCCTGGCGACTTAGAAAGTCCGCCTCCCAATTTAGCACTCCCGGGATGAAGACCGCTGATATGGCCGGAAGATTGCGCTCCGCCCAAACCAGGATCCGAGAGACCTCTACGAGAGCCGCCCGACTGCGAGTTCCTCCTTGCCTGTTTATGTAGGCTACGGTGGTAGCATTGTCCGACTGGACCTGCACCGGGTGACCCTGGAGAAACCGCTGTGCCTGCAGGAGAGCATTGAAGACCGCACGGAGTTCCAAGATATTTATTGGAAGCTCCGCTTCTGTTGGCGTCCACCTGCCCTGGAACAAGTGTGGCCCCGAAACTGCTCCCCAGCCCCGAAGACTGGCGTCCGTTGTCAACAGGACCCAATTTGGAACCCAGAACGGACGTCCCTTGTTGAAGTGGGTCGTCTTTAACCACCACGCAAGGGACAGGCGAACCTCCGGGGTGAGCACAATCGTCTGGAACTTCAGAGACTGAGGCAGCCCGTTCCACTTGGACAGGATCAGGTGCTGCAGAGGTCTGGAGTGAAACTGGGCGTATTCCACCATGTCGAACACCGACACCATGGAGCCCAGTAACCTCATCGCCGAGTGTAAGGACACCCGGCGGCTGTGCAGACAACTGCGCACCCTTGACTGTAAAGCAGAGATCTTGTCCTCCGTCACAAAGATCCTTTGCTGTCCCGATCCAATAAGGCTCCAAGATGCAGAATCCTCCGAGACGGGATTAGAGTGGACTTCTGCCAGTTGATTAGCCAGCCGTGCCGTTGCAGCAGTGCAATGGTCAGGTCCAAGTGGTGTAACAGGAGCTCTGGAGATCCTGCCACCAATAACAGGTCGTCCAAGTACGGCAACATGCGGACTCCTTGCAGCCGCAGAGAAGCAGCCATGACCGCCATCACCTTGGTGAAAACACGTGGTGCTGTCGCCAGGCCAAAAGGTAACGCCCGAAACTGGAAGTGGTTGCTGCGGATTGCAAACCGAAGGAACTCTTGATGGCGCAAAAGAATAGGGACATGCAGGTAAGCATCCTGTATGTCCAATGACACCATGTAGTCCCCAGGTTCCAGCGCCAGAATGATGGACCGTAGGGTCTCCATCCGAAACTTCGGGACCCGCAAAGACTTGTTGAGTGCTTTGAGGTTGAGAATCGGACGATATGACCCATTGGGTTTCTGTACCAAAAATAGATTTGAATAGAAACCCTGGCCCCTCTGGGAGAATGGAACAGGCACTATAACTCCAGCCTGGAGCATAGTGTGCAATACCTTCCGCAGCTCCGTAGCCTTGTTCCGGTCTGATGGTAGACCCGTGGTGAAGAATCGAGCCGGGGGTCTGTGCCGGAAGGAGAGGGCATACCCGTGGGAGACCACCTCCAGAACCCAAGTGTCGGTCGTAGTGAACGACCAACACCGGGAGAACTGCAGCAGGCGGCCTCCCACCCTGGAATCCCCCAAACGGAGGCCCGGACCGTCAGGCCGCAGGCTTGTCATCTGGCTTGGGGGCCGGACGTCTGGTACTCCATGCCTGCTTCCGGGGCTTGACCGATTTCTTAGGGCCAGCCTGTCGAGGAAACGACTGTGGTTTGGGCCTGCCCTGGGCCCTAGATGACCGAAAGGACGATGGTCCAGAACCAGAAGGAGCAGCGGCCGACGGGAGACAAGCAGATTTGGCTGCCGCCAGCGTGGCCACAATCTTATCCAGATCCGGACCGAAGAGAACTTCTCCGGTAAACGGCAACGCTTCCAGACCTTTCTTGGAATCTGCGTCCGCCTTCCAGGATCGCAGCCACAAGGTGCGACGAGCAGCTACCGCTGCTGAAGAAATTCTAGACACCAGAGTACTAATGTCTAGAGCCGCCTCGTTGATGTAGGTGGCCGAATCACGGAGATTGCCAATCAACTCTGCCTGTTCGGCCGGACAGTCGGATTCAAAAGAAGCCTCTAATGAATCCGCCCAGCGCTCCATCGCTCTGGCAACCCAGCAAATGGCCATAGCCGGCCGTGCTGCCCCCCCTGCAAGGGAATAAGCGGACTTCAGGCAGATTTCTACCTTGCGGTCCGTAGCATCCTTAAGGGAGGACATGGATGGCATCGGCAATGTGGCATTACGGACAAGACGGGTCACGTGAGAATCCACCTGTGGAGGGGATTCCCACTTAGCAAAATAATTATCCGCGAACGGATAAGCCACCGCCAGGCGTCTCTGCGGCTGGTATCGCTTGCCAGGCTGTTTCCACGCCACCCCTGCATGGGTGACGACACCACAGACTGCTGGGACAAACCCATCGGAGTAAACGCGGGCAGCGGAGCTAACTGGCCAACTAAAGCTGTTAACGCCTGAGCGAAACAAGCCCAGGGCGGCTCCTGTACCGGTGCTGTAACCGTAATAGGCCGCGCCATGGACAAACACTGCCGGCAAAGGCCCTCCGCGCTACCCTCCCCCTCCGCTAACGGTACTTTGCACGTGGTACACGTGCCGGAGGGGAAAATCACTTTCAGACATGATGGCACCACGTATGTGACCTCTCTCACCAATTAAGTATTAAATAGGCGAGAGACCACCCTGCAGCACCGCACCGCAAGGGCTTTAGCAGAAAGAACAGGGACAGTAATAAAGCTGACAGTTTAGAGAAGAAAAGTTACAGGCAGCGCTAGCACAGTCACATACAATGCAGAGAAATAACAATTCCTGCACTAACAGCGCTGATCACTCAACTACACAGACACAGGGCCTGGTAGGACACAGCGCTGCATACACAGACCTGAGCCACAGCGGAGGAGAGGTATGCGGGGGGACCTAGACCACGATGCTTCCTTCCAGACTTCCAGCAGCGTTCACCATGCGTTGCAGAGAAGATGGCCGCCGAGGAGCAGAGAGAAGCTGGCCTGGGGGAGGAGCGCTGACGCAGGACCAGTCAGCACAGTGCAGAGAGGGCTGTGTGCAGCGGGGGAGGCGCCGGCTGTGAGACAGGGAAGGCGCGCTCCCCTGGCATGCATTTAACCCCTGGGACGCCGCAGCGCTACCGCTCTGCTGTGGTCCGCTGTCCCAGGGGGTAATGGAAGCGCAGGTTGGTCGCCTGGCTCCACGCTGCAGCCAGTCCCCAGGGAGCCCCCTGCCTGGGGACTTAGGACCATGTTATCAGCGGGGACCCACCGCGGGACCCCGCTGCTTACCTCTGTCCCCCTTGAATCCGGCCATGGTCCGGAGCATCTGGGGTCACCGCTAGCTGTGACCCCAGACGCCCACCAGCATCCCCGGATCAGTACCGGCGGGGTGTAGGGAAGACAGCATGGACGTCAGGACTGACTGTCCATGCTGTTCATCCAGATGTGCAGCCACAGCTGCATGAAGAAAAAGCTTCAGGGGCTCTTCTAGCCCCCACTCCAACAGGTGCACCCGACTCCGGCCGGGCACCAAACTAAACTGAGGTGCCTTGGCCCGGGGGCGGGGTATAGGAGGGGGACCTAGTGCATCCTGGGAGGCTGAAAGCTTAACTCTTTGGTGCCCTGCGACTGACGTCACACCTATACCCCAAGGTATCCTGTGGATACCCTATGGACCCTGAAGTAGAAATATATATTATACATTATACATATATATATATATATATTATACATATATATATATATTATACATATATATATATATTATACATATATATATATATTATACATATATATATATATTATACATATATATATATATTATACATATATATATATATTATACATATATATATATATTATACATATATATATATATTATACATATATATATATATTATACATATATATATATATATTATACATATATATATATATATATTATACATATATATATATATATTATACATATATATATATATATATTATACATATATATATATATATATTATACATATATATATATATATATTATACATATATATATATATATATTATACATATATATATATATATATTATACACATATATATATATATATTATACACATATATATATATATATTATACACATATATATATATATTATACACATATATATATATATTATACACATATATATATATATTATACATATATATATATATTATACATATATATATATATTATACATATATATATATATTATACATATATATATATATTATACATATATATATATATTATACATATATATATATATATTATACATATATATATATATATTATACATATATATATATATATTATACATATATATATATATATTATACATATATATATATATTATACATATATATATATATTATACATATATATATATATTATACATATATATATATATTATACATATATTATATATATATATATTATACATATATTATATATATATATATTATACATATATATATATATTAATATATATTATACATATATATATATATATATATTAGTGGTGAGTGGATTCGGTTCTACTCGGTTCCGTTCGGATTTAAAAACCGAATCTTATTGGGTATCAGCTGTCACGAATTTTGGATAGCCAATAAGATTCGGTTTTTTAAAACCGAACGGAACCGAGTAGAACCGAATCCGCTCACCCCTAACATATATATATATATATATATATATATATATATATATATTCATACACACACATCTATACATACAATTCGGGGATCGGCACTCCTAATAATCATCCAGCCACCGGGGTGCACAAAATGATGAAAGAGCCTGGCACAGGGGCAGGACACTCCACATGCAATTATCGATAAGCAAATTGTCTGGAGCTGACTATTCCATGGAGTGCTGCCTATATCGAAAATATTATTATATATATATATATATATATATATATATATATATATATATATATATATATATATATATATATATATATATATATTAGTATGACATAGGGAGAACAGAACATTTTATTAGGCATCCCCTTCAGTGTTGGAGCAGTTAATAATGTGTTTTCTTTAAACCTGATTTGATGCATCAATGAACTTCACGCCTTTGTAGCTGATGGAAAGGGTAATTCTTGGAATTTTTTTCATCTGCTCTGTGGACTTCTGCGGATAGACATGTTAAATACAGTCATATATAACAAAGTTTATTATGAAACATGACTCCTTGGGGAATATTTACTGAAGTGTGGGTTTTGAGAAATGGAGATGTTGCTCATAAGCAGATCCTACTTAACATTTATCTAGCACCTTACATAATATAATAGCTATAATCTGGTTGGTTGCTATGGCAACATCTCCACTTCTAAAAACCCGCACTTTAGTAAATGTACCCCCTTTAATAATGCAACATTTTCATATTCACAAAATCTCACCCTCATTTTGGCACAGGCATCCTGGGTGGACTCTGTCCCCCGCAGATCTTTAATTTGCATTGATCCCAAATACTGGTTCAACAAGCAAGGAGAGGGAGAAATTCATTACATTAGCAATTCAGCAAATTAGATACAACGAAATGAACTTTACAAGACAATGTATCAAATGTCCCCATACACCATCTCTGTATGTTTACTATGATACTGCTGTAACATGACGATATGTTTAATCCCATGTAACAATACTCACACTGGCTTCATATCCACATGACTCAAATATTAGCTTTTCAGGTTGGTGCTGCCAGTTTTGAAGGGGGGCATAAGTGGCGGCCAGACTTGGAGGTCGCAAGGTTAATCTAGATTCTTCCTGCATGACAAAAACAATTATTTTGAATATGAAAAACATTAAGTGGATAAGATATAGACAGTCGACATAACCATTTCCCATGAAAATATTGACAATGTATATATTGACAACTCTATTTCTAAAAACATGAAGAAAAGCATGGCAGCTCCAGGTATTTAACGTTAAAGTAATATTCACCAACTCTAAGCACGTGCCCCCTTCCACATTAAAGGCTGATCAAAAAATGCTGCATTTGTTTTAAAAACCTGCTAGTTTATTATTCACTTTTCTTGCAATACTGCTTCAGACATGTTATATGAAAAAAAAGTTAAAATTCAGCAATGAATAAGCACGGTTTTGAAGGGCCATAAAATGGAAGTGGTAGTTCTTGTACAGGAAGGCACACCAGATGGGTGGCAAGGGCTGGTACAGGAAGTATAGTAGGAATTCTGGAGTAAGCAGCAGAAAATCATCATCTGCTATAAGATACAGTGCATGATTCAGAGGTGGATGCAGTGCCGATGTTAGCGCAGTTTTTTATACTCCGCATATGTTCAACTCGCACTGCACATTACTCCCGATGGTTACTGCTGGAGCACAGAGAACACATCATTTTGCAGAGAGAGGACATTTCGGTAACAGGGAGGCGGTTACTCAGGCTCAGGAATGTCACGGAAAGCGACTGCATTTTTTATGCAGTTCCACTTGCGTCCAAGTTCTGACGGACATTTGGAGCAACCATAGGGCTGCTCTAATGTCTGATTGTGCGACTGATGGCGCAATATTTTATGCAAATCGGCAGATTAGAGCCGCAGCCGTTGGTGTCTCCATACGAAATCCATTGGTTGCGGCATTAACAATGTCACAATTGTGCTGTGTAAAAAGACACTGTTGCGGCTGCATTAGCATCACCTCTGAATCAGGTCCATAGTGCGTTATTAAAAACCTATTCCAACTATGGCATGCACTGAAGAAGTTCTGCCAGCCTTGATATCACAAGGTAGACAGGATAAAGATCACTAAAGTTGGCTGGAACGCATAATTTGGAAAACAGCATATAAGCGCCAAGTACCTAAGGCTAAATTATGTAGTTACATAAAATGCCCAAGTGATTTTAGCATTACTGCCAATGGCACTCAATATGCACAACATGAACTTGGAAGAAATAAATCCTTGTCAGACATAGCCAAAAACCTGGGAATTTGCCGGGGCATTCCGAGTCAACCCCCGTGTCCTGCTTATGTCTGAGAGGATCAGACACGGGTCCACGACCCTGCAATCGACCAGGGTTATTCCTGGGACCTGCAACCCGGGTAAGTGCCCCAGCTTAGGGTTTTTAGACTGGGTCGCGCCGAGAAGGAACTAATTGGCTAATCGGCGGTGTCTGGAGCTGCATATGGGGCACAACTACAGGGGGGCCCTGCATAAGGGGCACAACTACAGGGGGCACTGCACATGGGGCACAACTACAGGGGGCACTGCATAAGGGGCACAACTACAGGGGGCACTGCATAAGGGGCACAACTACAGGGGGGCCTGCATAAGGGGCACAACTACAGGGGGGCCCTGCATAAGGGGCACAACTACAGGTGGCCCTGCATAAGGGGCACAACTACAGGGGGCCCTGCATAAGGGGCACAACTACAGGGGGCCCTGCATAAGGGGCACAACTACAGGGGGCCCTGCATAAGGGGCACAACTACAGGGGGCCCTGCATAAGGGGCACAACTACAGGGGGCCCTGCATATGGGGCACAACTACAGGGGGTTCAATTATCAAAAATGTACAGGAAAGGGGAGAGTGGAAGAGAATTCTGCACAGGATAAGAATCAGTATACAATAGTCTGTAAAGAAAAACCAACAATAATGTAGTCACCTAGATAAGAAATCTATCTTAAGTCCAAATATGGTTGGTGGTGCACCCAGGAGTCAAAAAGGTCAATATATGCCAAAAAAATTTTGCCAGCGCAAGAAAAAGTAGACTCCTTTGTGGGGCACTCTTTGATCGAAAGTAATTATTACAATAATGAATAATGGTAAAATATAATTTTTTATTAGCATACTCGTTACAATACAGTTATAGGCGTAAAAAAAAATATCTGTTTATTAATTAGATTCAAATCTATCAGAGTCCACAATTGACTCTAGTTTGATAATAGATGAGGCAAAAATAACCTTAATATAAAACTCCTACAAAGAGAAAGCATAAACTAATTTCCCCAGTGGGATATGTAGAGAGTAATGTCTCTCAGTGACTAGCACTTGTCAGGTGTCACAATACTGAAATGCTTCAACAATTATACTCAAAAGTACAGTTATGAGATTTAAGGTAACAAAATTATATACAAAAAGTTTATGAATGAAAGCATAAGTATGTAATGATCAACCTGAGCAAATATTATGTACATAAAACACCAAAGGATTACATTTCATTCGCAACAGTGATAAATGGAACCAGTTTCTTAACAGGGTAATTCCAAATTTAAATTAGTTCAAGAAGACAAATAGCAACATAAATTACACACACACACACAGAAATAACAACTTACCTGAATCCACGCTCCTGCCGACGACCACCGCTGTCCACTCCTCCAGGCCCGCTCTCACTCTGCACTATGGGATGGGAGAGATGTCATGACGTCTCTCCCGTCACCCGCTGCGGTGGGAGCCGGAAGACGGAGCTCATGAGTGAGCTCCAGCCGGCTCCCTCTGTGGACACAGCAGTCAATGAGAATCTGCCTGACTCTCATTGACTGCTATAACAAACACAGCTGCCTTTGGCAGCTGTGTGTTTGTTACTGTGTAGGGCAGACAACTCTCGCTGCGGACAGCCGTTGGGGGGAGGGGGGGGCACGGGTTTCAGGTTATGGGCTCCCGGGGGGGACTTAGGGTTAGGTACCCCCCCACCCCCCGGGAGGTTAGGGTTAGGCATCCACGGGGGGAGGTTAGGGTTAGGCACTACCCCCCCTCCCGGGAGACTTAGGATTAGGCTGCGGGGAAGGGGGGTTAGGGTTAGGCACTTGGGAGGGAGGGGGGAGTTAGGGTTAGGCACCCCTATAGGAGGAGGAGGGTTAGGGGGTAAAATTAGGTTAGTTTATTCTTACCTTTGGACGTTCGGGATCTGCTGTCGGGATTTGAACCACTGGCCATGTACTTTTCTTCAATGCCTGATGTCATATGGCTTAGTATGTTTCAATTAATTATTTTCTACTTTCATTCATAGATAAGGAAGATTGAATTTGACCAGTTGTGATACAGATCTTATGTTAGCTGGCTCTTTTGTATCTGGAATGTGATACTATGTAAAAAATTTCAAGTCTATTGCACGAAAGATATTGTCGTGAACAAGCTTCAAAACAATTAAAAAGAGGAAAGCACAGAACTGTCATAATCACAGACCTTACAATGAATGCATTTTAAAAGAATGTGAAGAAAGCCATAAAGAACCAACCTCCTTAGCGGATGCTAGATGTTTGTGACGCTCTCTGCTTTCTTTTACTTCTATCCTACTTCTTCCTGAATCCATTCCAGTATCCTGATCTCCTAATGGAATTGATGGCATAGAACGGGGGAGGACATCATGACACTGTATAAATAAACATTAGATGGCATTTCAGGTCAATGCAAATTAAGGAAATAATTTTTATACAGTGCTGAACCTTATATTGCTGTGATAATAAACGGGAAATATAGAAATATCATATGCCTTTCACTGCTTTTCCAGTTCTAAAGCTGGGTGCACACTATGTGATCCGTCTTAAGATATATTGTTCGGTCACAGCTTGGAACAGTATATCTGCAGATTGCATAGTGTGTAAGCCAGACTGCGCATGCCCGCGGGTCATTCATCGCACTGTTCCATCTGCTGTGCTGCACAGCAGATAAGGCGACGCGATGAAAGACATCATGCTGCTATTTGCAGCAAGGGATGATACATCGCTCCATCGCACACCGCATTGTGTACGGATGGCGCAACGTATCATTACATCGCATGGTCCCATCGGCTGGGTACACCATCGTGTAGTGTGTACTCAGCTTAAGACTGTAGTGTGAGACAGAGATCATCATTTCTGGTTTAGCGGATTTGGTCCTCTGTAGCAAGCAAGTATGTGAGCATGACAACTCACCCGTAGCTGTGAGAATCGAGGTGGTTTTTGGGGAGGATCCTCACATGGTCTCTCTGCCAGTGATGCCAAGATCCTTTTTCGGTGGCCCAATAAATTCACTTTCAATACCTATATAAATAGAAAAAAATGGGAGTGAAACAGAGAATGCAAAAGTATGAAAATGAGTCTTAGATCTAATGAGGTAGAAAGATTAACTTACATTGACAATCTCGAGTTCCCATAAACTGCGAAGTGTTTCCATAGAGGTATAACCACTACTTAGAAAGCTGGAAGCATACTGCTGAAGGGAGAGGGCACGTAGCCACGACGTTACGGACAGATCCCATGAAAGAGGGAATAGCTAGAAAGAATACAACCAAGTCAAACAAATATACGAAGCAAAGCTAATTTGTATACCAATAAAGCATATAAATCCAAGCCTAATTTACTATATCATGCAGACAATGCATTGCTGTACAGATATATGCCCGAGACACAGGATGCCAATCAATGTCCTAAATAACAGCAATAATGTCTTATTGCAAAGCCAGCTTAGGATCTATTCTCCATGCTGTTATGCTCCACTTCTGATACAATGATCAACATTACAAACCTTATGTAGCTTCCCACAAAGTGAGGGAAGGCTTCTTTATCATTAAATAAATTCACATTACCAGTAGTTTACACTGGACTAAAGATTTATTGTCCAATCCAGCATGAAATATGAGCACTTTCATGCCTTTTCAAAATGAACACTAGGTGCGTATATTTACATTTATACAGCAATAGCATACTCTGCAAAACTTTACAATTGTGGACAAACAAAGCAATGAAAACAGCCAATTAGAATTACTGTTAATTCCTTTTCTTCTAAAGATTTCATAAAGATTGTTCGATAACGGCACCCGAATGGTATATAATGTGTCAGAGTGACTTCCCAAGCTGCCTCTGAAAAATGTTCAACATCTGAGCAACAAGGGTGTGAAACCTGGGCTGCCGTGGAGTATTTGTAAGAAAAGGAATTATTGGTAAATATAATTAGCTGTTTTCATTTTCAAAATTCCATGGCAGCTGTTACAATGGGAAGTACAAGCATTGTAGAAGTGCAAGAATTAAACAGTGCACCAGAGGTAGAATAAGCTGTCAGGAATATATATATATATATATATATATTATATATATATATATATATATATATATATATATATATATATTTTTTTTTTCCTTCAATTTGAAGAGCATCTGCTTCCATTCAAGGATGCCTTTTTTTAAAGGTGAACAACCAGACCTGCTCCTGAGGCATCGCCGGGACCAATGACAAGGTAAGCTATGGCACTACTGATGAAAAAGAAACACTAATACCCCTCTTCCACCAAAATTCCAGGTCTGACCCGGAGTTGGAACAGAGTTCCTATCCGGATCAGACCCGGAATTTAGCCGCCGCCGACTCGGGATATTCACGAGTCGGCGCCGCTCACACCGGAGTCGGGTGTGCATAGGCTTTTCCGGCGTGTAAGTGGTCGCTTGGAGATGACGTCATCTCCAAGCGGCACTGAAGCCGGACCAGTCGGCTGGCTTGCAGCGCACTCCAGGTCTTCGTGACCCGGAGTGCGCTATTCTCACAGCAGGGTTTCACAGGCTACGCCCGTGTTAAACCTTGCTATTTACCTGGGTTGGACTGCCGGATCACTCGACCCGGCGATCCAAACCTCTCCACTTTTACACCAGGAAGCTGCCCGGGTTAACCCTGCAATAACCCGAGTTTTAGCTCCGGTGTAAAAGGGGTATTAACTAACCTACCAGTGCTTATAGACAAGAAATAGACACAGGGGAAGAGGAGGAGCTGCACTGTATACGATTTGGGGGTGTTTTAACTACCTGGCTCTAACTGCTAGGAAAGCTAACCCATTGTAAAAGGGTAGCCATGGAGTATTGAAGGGGACAATAAGGATACTAATAGACAAACAAAGCAGTAAGAGGTCCCTGCTGACAAGCTTACAATCTGTAGGTAAATAGGAGTTTAATACATAATGTTAGGTCCCACATATTGCATATTGGTACAGTCCGATAGCAAAATGCAAAAAAAAAAAAAAGAATTGGGGGATAATTTTGTTTTATCAGTAATTTTTGGAATATCTTCCAATAATATATCTGCTTTTAACCTTTGGTAAGGAATGGGCAGCATGTAGAAGCCGGCGGCGGTGCTGAATGTCCATGATTCCAATGTCTATCAGGTCCTGATCCTCCAGTATATTATCTGTCTGCAAATAACAAAGCAAACGAAAAAATTCCCATGCATTAAAGAGCAAGTAAATTCACAAATAAATCTCAAGCATATAGTATTATTGAAATGATAAGATACAAACAAAAAAATACATAACTAAAGTGTTTTTACTAGGCTAAATTTGGTCAACATGTCATCTGTCCCATATAACTGGTTAAAGCCAAAGACTATAATTTTGCACCACTGTTGAAGGGAAATTGTTTTCTTTTTTTGACAGCACAGGAGTCTGAATTAATGGTTTATAGTCTAAGTTAATGGATTTAAAGGGATTTCTCAGTTCAGCATCTCTTGTGCGTGTCATAACAGCAAAGTTTTATGCAAAAGTATATCACTGATATTAATTAGCTTGCCCTAAATGTCATCTAAATGTGATAGGAGAGAGGGAGAGAAGTTGTGGGAGAGAGACAGCTGTATGCAAGGAAGAAAGGTATGTGAGAGACATGGTTTTGCGCGGACAATCGTAAATTGAAAAGTCCCCACAACTGACGCTTACCCTATGCCACACTTTGACAATCTACTGGACCAGTTTGGAGGAGCAGAGTTCGTCTCGAGACTAGACTCGAGCAAGAACTACTGACAAATCCCACTTACCAAAGAGGCTCAGGAGCGTTCTGCCTTCATCATGCCTGAAGGACTCTGAATTACAGGAAATTTATACCACGTTACAGCACAGTGGCCAAGGCTCTGACAGACTTGATAAAAAAAAGAGATATGCTCGGATTATTGAATGGACTGTTGAGTGTGAGCAAGCCTTCAACACCTTAAAAGAGATGCTGACTCGAGCCCCAACTACAATAGAAAGTTCATTGTGCAGGCAGATGCGTCAGGGTATGGACTTGGGGCAGTCTTGAGCCAGGTGGGAGAAGACGGTAGGGAATATCCAATCGTGTATCTATCTCGTAAACTAGCTGCCCGATAGATAGCCTAGGTCACTATCGAAAAAGGAATGTCTAGCTATAGTTTGGGCTTTAAAGAAGCTACAACCTTATCTCTATGAGAAAGAATTCACCGTTGCATTTGGCTAAATAGAACCTTGGGAGAAAGTGGGAGGTTGTTGAGGTGGAGTTTGACGTTACAAGGTTTCAACTTTTTCATTTCTCACAAAGGGACGGGACCATCACAACGCTGACGGGTTATCCAGACATGAGGAAACAAATGCCAAGCTTTGCAGACCTTCGGGCCATGTCGACGGTCAGGACAGTGCCTGTATGAGGAAGCAAGGCAAAGGGACCTCTAGGCTGCATGTTAGAAAGTAAAGAGTTAATCCTATGACCCAGTTCTGTGTTCTTAAATTGAAGCCCTTAGTGTGCAGAAATCTGACACAGGAAGCTTGCAAGAAGCAGAGAGCAAGGGAGTGTTCCTGTTAGAAAAGCCCCCTCCTTCCCCTCTGGAAAGACTGACAACAAGGCCCACCAATCAGAAAGGGGGAGGTAGGGAGGACCAGCAGGGGAGAATTGTGGGAAGTGAAGTGTTTACGGTTTGACTTTCTGGAGGTTGAGGAGTCATCCCCTCTCAGTGTCATCGGGGGTCAGCCACTATGTGTTCACTGCTACAGCTGTCATCACTGGCCAGGTAGGGAGGAGATATAGAGCAACTGGAAACGTCTAACCCTGCTTGCTGTTCAGTGGATTTCTGTGTCTCCTTGAATAAAACTCATCTTGTCTTCAGATACTCAGGTCACCCGGTATCCTCACAATATGTGAGAGTGAAAGGTAAGTGAGTTTGAGAAAAAAGTGCGCGTTTGAGAAAGGAGTGTGAGAAAGAAAGGTGTGTGTGTGTGTGTGTGTGTGAGGGAGAGAAAGGACGGCGGTCCACAGAGTGAAAGGACGTAGAGAGAGAGAGAGGACGTAGAGAGAGAGAGAATCGAGACAGAGAGAGGGAGTGCAAGGTCTAAACCAGCCTGGAGAAAAGCCAGTACCCAGGAAACCATAAAAACACCTTAGGGTCATACTTCCTGTGGGAACACGATTGACCAAAAGAATGCCAAACCCTGTAATAAAAGCAGGCAGAGGAAGTGCCCTAAGCATCATTAGAATAACAGAGCTGGAGAAACCTTTGGCTTTTAAGCTGAAAAGTTCAAGAGCCACGCGATCAGAGCCAGACGAGGTAAGTCCAGATGCTGGCAGTGACATTGCGTTAACAGATCCTGCCATAGAGGAAGAGGACTGTCTATGGATAGATTCTGTATGTCAGTGAACCAATGACTTCCGGGCCAACCCGGAGCCACTAATATTGCTGTTCCACCTTCCTGCTTGAATTTCCCGAGGACTCTTGGGAGGAGGGAAATAGGAGGAAAGAGATACACCAGCTTGAAGTCCCATCTTACTGCCAGTGCGTCCATGAGTGCTGCTGATGGGTCTCTGGTTGGTTGCGACGTGATGCCTATGTCTGGTAGACCCCATTTGTTCACCAAGAGCTGAAACACTCCCGGGTGGAGAGACCACTCTCCAGCATGCATGTCCTGACGACTTAGGAAGTCTGCTTCCCAATTGAGGACTCCCGGTATGAATATTGCCGAGATGGCCGGAAAATGATGTTCTGCCCAAATCATAACCTTTGTCACTTCCTTCATGGCCACATGACTTCACGTGCCTCCCTGATAATTGAGACAGGCCACTGTGGTCGTGTTGTCAGACTGGATCTCGACTGGCCTGCCCTGGAACAGGTCCTGTGCCATGACGAGTGCTTTGTATACTGCTCGCAGCTCCAGAATGTTTAATGGCAGATGACTTTCCTGATTTGTCCATCTTCCCTGAAAGGTGTGATGACCTGTCACAACCCCCCAGCCGCGAAGAGTGGCGTCCGTGGTGAGAATGATCCAATTTAGAATCCAGAATGGTTGCCCTCTGTCCAGATGATCCTTTTTCAGCAACCACAAGACGGAGAGACGAACCTCTTGAGTGAGAAGGATCCTCTGGGACTTCATTAAATGATACTGTCCGTTCCACCTGGAAAGAATCAATTTTTGCAGAGGCCTGGAGTAAAACTGAGCATACTCCACCATGTCGAAGGTGAATACCATTGATCCCAGGATCTGCATCGCTGATAGAACGGATAACCTTAGCTTGCGTACTCTCAATGATAGGGCCGCAATCTTGTCCTCTGGTAGAAAGACCCTTTGTGCCTAAGAGTCCAGAAGTGCTCCCAAATGTATAATCAGCTGTGTTGGAGAAAGAGAGGATTTCTTCCAATTGATGATCCAGCCGTGCTTCTGTGGGCAGGCTATGGTCAGATGAAGGTGGTGGTGTAAAACAACTGGAGTTTGTGCCAATATCAGAAGGTCGTCCAGATATGGTAGTATTCTGACTACCTGACGCCCGAGATAGGCCGTCATGACTGCCATTGTCTTGGTAAATACCCAAGGGGCTGTTGATAGGCCAAAGGGCAGCACCTGGAATTGGTAATGTTGCTGTAGGACAGCAAACCGTAGAAATTGTTGGTGGGATGGCGTAATAGGAACATGCAGATACGCATCCTGAATGTCCAGGGAAAGAATAAAATCCCCAGGTTCTATTGCCAAAATAATTGACTGGAGAGTTTCCATACGGAACTTGGGTACACGGATAAATTTGTTCATGGTTTTTAGATTTAGAATAGGGCGATGAGAACCATTCGGTTTCTGAAGCAAAAATAGATTGGAATAATAACCCCTTGTTGTAACACAGGAATCAGTATTATTACCCCTGCAGCAGGGAATGAATGGTCTCCTAGAGGGTCACTTTTACCACACCTGATGAAGGAATTGTACAAAAAAAAACTTCTGGGGAGGATGCCTCTGGAAAGTGAAAGCGTACCACCTGAGAGACAATTTCTTGGACCAAGGCATCTGTTGTTTGATGCCAGCAATAAGCAAACAGAAGAAGTTGCCGCCCAACCCACCCTGGGATCTCCCAGGAGGAGTCCTGCCCCATCAGGACGAGGGTTTGTTGTCCAGCTTAGAAGCTGGGCATCTGGCTGGCCCAGACCTCTTAAGTTGTCGCCTGGTGGTCCTGCGAAAACTAGACAGCCTGGAGGAAGGCTGTTCCTTTGCTCATCCCTGAGGACGAAAAGACCGGAAAGAAAACTGCCTAGACTTTAATGTAGCCGTAGATGGCAGAACTCCAGATTTTGAAGCTGTTAGAGTAGCTATTATCTTATCTAACTCTGCTCCAAAAAGTATATTTCCATAAAAAGGTAAGAATTCCAGAGCCTTCTTTGATCCTGTATCAGCTTTCCAGGATCTTAACCTAACGACCCTGCACGCCACTACTGATGCTGCTGATGCTTTAGAAGCCAATATTCCAGCATCTATTGCAGCTCCTCCCAAATAGGAGGCAGCTTCCCGTATGTGGGAGATATACATCATCTGTTATCTGGTAGCATCTGGTAGAGTCTTCCAATGCCCCCGTCCATTCTTCAACAGCTTTGGCTACCCAGGCTCCAGCCATAGCTGGACGAGTTGCAGCCCCAGATGATGAAAATATTGCCTTAAGACATGTTTTAAATTTTCCTATCTGTAGAATCATTAAGAGAAGATGCTGACGGAATAGGCAGTGTAACATTTCTGACTAAGTGCGTCAGGTGAGCATTAGTACATTCCTCCCACTTTGTTCTATCCTTTTCCAGCTTCTGAATGTACTATGTTAATCTTTTATGCACATAAAAACGTTTATCAGGGTTACCCCATGCCTCTTCCATTAGCTCAGTGAGCTGCTCAGAATTAGGAAACTCCGTTTTGACCACCTTCTGGTGTTTAAACACTGGAGCCTTCTTACTAGGAGCTGATTCATCATCCTGAATATCTAGGATTGATTTAACAGCCCTCATCAAATAAGGAACATCCACTCCCGAGCTAGACCCTGGAGAGGAACCCTGCGCATCATCTGATTCGTCTGATGATGCATCAGAATCCATATGCTGAGCAGACTGCTAAAAATATAACTTGCGTTTAGGCACCTTAGTAACTACCGGTCTGCTTGCAACCACTGACTGAGCTATACTCTGACTTGAGTGGGCATAAGCATCCATCCAGTAAGGATGTATATGGGGTGTAAACATAGCATGCTGTGGGTACCCTATACAAGGAGGCATTATTGAACTAGCCATACGATCCACAAACTACTTCATAACCTGAGACAAGGAAGACACCCAAGATGGTCCTTGTACAGGGACTGGTATACTGGACTGGTGAGGTAGCTCTTTATAACAGATAGCACACAAACCATCCTTAATAAAGTCCTGAGAGGTCTAGTCTGCTAAACAGGCTTTACATTAAATCAGTACAAGGGTCCCCTCCTCCTCATTACCTTTACTTTTTGACATATCAGCTTTAAAGGTAACAATGTAATGTGACTACCTTCACAAATAACAATTAAATGTGAAGTATAAGAAAAAAACCCACACACCTGCCACAGAAGGAGGAGGTGAAAAATTAGCGTTACGGTAGACTTACCTAGATAACTCCTTTTCTTCGAGGTCCTTAGGGTCCACTGGGATACCATGGGGATATTATGGTTGGAGAGAACCAGGCACCAAACAGTTTAAAGCTTCAGCTCCCAGTATGCACTGGGTCCTCATCCATATATAGCCCGCCACTAGCCATAGGACTTCAGTTTAGTTAACAAGCCTTAAGGCAGGAGAATGAAAGAGAAGGAAGAGCAATCGTACACCAGAAACACTAACACAAACTGAGGGAATCTGTGTCCGAAAGAAAAAATGTACCCATGCAGCCAGGGTGCCCTGTGAACCCTATGGACCTCGAAGAAAAGGAGTTATCTAGGTAAGTCTACCATAACTCTAATTTTCTTCTTCGGGGTCCATAGGGATCCACAGGGATATCATGGGGATGTCCTAAAGCAGTTCCCCTAGGGTGGGAAACGCTCCTGAGCAGAAAGGAGAACTCGTCACCCAAAGGAAGCATCTTGAGAGGAAAAAGTATCAAAGGCATAGAACCCATAGAACTCATCAGGTAGCACCTCCCATCATATAAAGAGTCAGGTTGTGCAGTCCAGAAATCTTTCCCATATACTCCATTTAATGTGCTTTATTGCACTTCTGAGGGAAAGGAGACTCCCTCATTCTGGATTAGCACCCTTCCTTATTGGTTTAAAAGCATGGAGTATGGTAACGTACAGTCAGGTCCATAAATATTGGGACATTGACAGAATTTTCAGATTTTGACCTCTATTCACCACCACAATGGTTTTGAAATGAAACAAACAAGATGAGCTTTAACTGCAAACTTTCAGATTTCAATATGTGCCTCCCACTTTTTAAGGGGCCAAAAGTAATGGGACTATCAACTCAAAAGCTATTTCATGGACAGGTGTGGGCTATTCCCTCGTTATTTCATTATCAATTAAGCAGGTAAAAGGTCTGGAGTTGATTCTAGGTGTGACATTTGCATTTGGAATCAGTTGCTGTCAACTCTCAACAGGGGCGTATTTCCCTATTGGCCAGGATGGCACTCGCCAGGGGCACCAGCCAGTAGGGGGGCGCTGACACCACCCGGCAGTGCCACCCACAGCCAGCGGTAGCGGAACCCCCCCTGACGGACCAAATTGTTTTCTTTAGAGACGGAGACAACCGTCTCCGTCTCTCCACCAGCCACAGGCCACCCACCATTGTCAGAGCTGCCTGCCCGGCCAATGCCTCTTTAGCTGTCAGCGCTTCCGCGTCATACCACCTTACGCGGAAGCACTGACAGCTGAACCGGCAGGGTCCGGGCAGCGCGCCTGTGCTGCAGCCTTTCAGAGGGAGCATGTCATCATTGGAGAAGGCGGATCATGGCCGCCCAGCAGCCCGGCACCTAGGAGGTCCAAGCAGCATAGCCCACACGTGTGTGTGTGTGTGTGTGTAAGTATGCTTTCTGAATGCTGTGTGTGTTGTACTGAATGTTGTGTGTGTGTGCTTTTCCTCCTTATTAATACTTGCCTCTGCCACTATAAGGCGCTTGTCCTATATATATATATATATATATATATAAGGCAAGCGCCTTATAGTGGCAGAGGCAAGTATTAATAAGGAGGAAAAGCGCACACACACACACACACATATATATATATATATATATATATATTTTAGAAACCCCCCACTAAAAATCCTTTGTTCGCCACAGGCCAGTTCTTCCAAAAGTCTGATGTCAGTCATAAGCATCATTGCTGGACAGCGAGGGAGGGGTGGGGGATTGACACTCATACAACCATTACGGTGTCTGTTTACTAACTGCCAATGGGGTGGGGGACGCCAGGCCCCTATTTTGCCAGGGGCGCTCAGAGCTCTAGATACACCCCTGACTCTCAATATGAGATCCAAAGAGCTGTCACTATCAGTGAAGCAAGCCATCATTAGGCTGAAAAATCAAAATAAATCCATCAGAGAGATAGTAAAAACATTAGGTGTGGCCAAATCAACTGTTTGGAACATTCTTAAAAAGAAAGAACGCACCGGAGAGCTCAGCAACACCAAAAGACCCGGAAGACCACGGAAAACAACTGTGGTGGATGACAAAAGAATTATTTCCCTGGTGAAGAAAAACCCCTTCACAACAATTGGCAAAATCAAGAACACTCTCCAGGAGGTAGATGTATATGTGTCAAAGTCAACAATCAAGAGAAGACTTCACAAGAGTGAATATAGAGGGTTCACCACAAGATGCAAACCATTGGTGAGCCACAAAAACAGGAAGACCAGATTAGAGTTTGCCAAACAACATCTAAAAAAGCCATTACAGTTCTGGAACAACATCCTGTTGACAGATGAGACAAAGATCAACTTGTACCAGAGTGATGGGAAAAGAAGAGAAGGAAAGGAACTGCTCATGATCCAAAACATACCACCTCATCAGTGCCTCATCAGTGAAGCATGGTGGTGGTAGTGTCATGGCGTGGGCATGTATGGCTGCCAATGAAACTGGTTTCCTTGTATTTATTGATGATGTGACTGCTGACAAAAGCAGCAGAATGAATTCTGAAGTGTTTTGGGCAATATTATATGCTCATATTCAGTCAAATGCTTCAAAACTCATTGGACAGCGCTTCACAGTGCAGATGGACAATGACCCGAAGCATACTGCAAAAGCAACCAAAGAGTTTTTTAAGGCTAAAAAGTGGAATGTTATGCAATGGCCAAGTCAATCCCCTGACCTGAATCTGATTGAGCATGCATTTCACTTGATGAAGACAAAACTGAAGGGAAAATGCCCCAAGAACAAGCAGGAACTGAAGACATTTGCAGTAGAGGCCTGGCAGAGCATCAACAGGGATGAAACCCAGCATCTGGTGATGTCTATGCGTTCCAGACTTCAGGTTGTAATTGCCTGCAAAGGATTTGCAACAAAGTATTAAAAAGTGAGTTGGATTTAGGATTGTTTAGTTTGTCCCATTACTTTTGGCCCCTTAAAAAGTGGGAGGCACATATAGAAACCGTTCTAATTCCTACACCGTTCACCTGATTTGGATGTAATTACCCTCAAATTAAATCTGAAAGTCTGCAGTTAAAGCACATCTTGTTTGTTTCATTTCAAAGCCATTGTGGTGGTGAATAGAGGAGAAAATATGAAAATTCTGTCAATGTCCCAATATTTATGGACCTGACTGTATATGCACACTGTATTAGGTACAATTCTAGATAAGTCCTACAAGTTATATACTGTAGTGCAACTTTGGTTCATTTTTGGGGCGTGGGTCCCCCTAGATTGCATTGGTTGATCTGTCTCAGGGCACCGCATTATAACACATTTTCCTTTATAACACATTTTAACCCTTCACTGTGTGTTTGATATATATGTACTTCACTTTTTTATTTTCATTCTTTATATGCAGCTGCTCCTAACTATCTCTTTACACTGCACTTTTCTTACTATGGTGGTGCCCTGGGGCAGCTTGGCTGGGCCAGTTTTGGGGGGTCCTGCGCTCTGGATTTGAACCTAGTATGTTAGGGACCTACCCGAAAGAGGATGCCTGGATATGGTGGGTAGGCCCATAACCTTGGCCATGATTATGCTAAAAACCTCTATTGATTGCAAAATTTTATTGCATTTATGTATATATTATTAATAATTTGGAGTTGTGCACCTGAGATTTGTCTGTTTCTGAGATGCTCCTGAGCAGAAGGGAGAACTTGTTACCCAAAGGAAGCATCCTGAGAGGCAAAAGTATCAAAGGCATAGAACCTAAGAAAAGTGAGGACAGAAGACCATGTGGCTGCCTTACACAACTGTTCAGCGGAGGCACCACGACTAAATGCCCACGATAGCCCTACAGACCGAGTAGAATGTGCTGACACCCTGCTTGGGACAGGGAGATCAGCCTGTGTGTACACATGAGAGATAGTCATACGTAACCATCTCAGCTGAGTCTGTTTATTAGCTGGCCACCATATCACACAAAAAGAGAATCTAATTTTCTAACAGAGTTTGTACGCTCCACATAGGTACGGAGAGCTCGAACTACATTCAGGGAGGCTTCACCCACAGAAAGGTCTGGAGCCTGAAAAGCTGGAACAACAATTTCTTCATTCATCTGAAAACGGGACACTACCTTAGGAAGGTAACCCTCCCTTGTACGAATAACAGCTTTATCCTGGTGAAAAATCAAAAAATGGGTAGTGACAAGAGAGCGCTGAATGGGGAAGTTTGTAGTCCCTTAAGAACCAAAGACAAATCCCACGGTGCTACCGGTGGGACAAAAGGAGGCTGAATTCGCTAAACTCCTTGAAAAAAATTTTAACATCTGGTAATGAAGCAATCTTCTTCTAAAACCAGACTGACAGTACAGAAATTTGCACTCTCAAAGTGGCCAGGCATAGACCTTTGTCTAATCCCGCCTGAAAAAGTCAGTACCCTGGAAATCCTGAATATCTTAGTATCAAATTTCCTATGGGAACACAACTGACCAAAGGAATACCAAACTCTGTAATAGATGCGGGCAGAGGCAGGCTTTCGTGTCCTAAGCATAGCTTGAATTACAGAACTGGGAAAACCTTTTGCTCTTAGGATGGAAGATTCAATAGCCATGCCATCAAAGTCAGAAGAGGTAAGTCCGGATGTCGGCAAGAACATTGCGTTAGCAGATCCTGCCATTGAGGAAGAGGATAAGGACTGTCTATGGACAGATCCTGTACGTTGGTGAACCAATGACATCTGGGCCAAGCCAGAGCCACCAGTATTATTGTTCCGCCTTCCTGCTTGAATTTTCTGAGAACTCTTGGGAGTAGAGAACTTGGAGGAAATAGATCCGCGAATGCTGCTGATTGGTCTCTGGGCCTGGATCTGTACTTGGGGACCTTGTGGTTGTGGTGTGATGCTATGAGATCCATCTCCGGTAGATCTCATTTGTTTACCAGGAGCTAAAACACTCCCGAATGGAGAGACCACTCTCCGGCGTGTATGTCCTGGCGACTTAGGAAGTCTGAAGGTAAGCATTGTAACAAAGCAATGAGAAAGGTAAGTCAGATGTTTGGTTGCATAGGGAGAGGAATCAGCAGCAGGAAGAAAGAAGTAATAATGCCACTGTATAGATCATTGGTACGGCCTCATCTAGAATACGGTGTTCAGTTCTGGAGGCCACATCTCCAGAAATATATAAATACATTAGAGACTGTACAAAGAAGGGCAACTAAAATGGTGTAAGGCCTACATCACAAAACTTATCAGGAAAGACTAAAAGATCTTAATATGCATAGTCTGGAACAGAGAAGGGAAAGAAGGGGGACATGATAGAAACTTTCAAAAATATCATGAGTTTTAACAAGGTGCAGGAGGGAGAAATTCTTCAAAAGAAGAGAAGTACTAAAACACGAGGCCATGCACTCAAACTGGAGGGAGGTACAGTAGATTCAAAGTAAATTTGAGGAAAAATTACTTCACAGAAAAGATAGTAGGTAAGTGGAATAGCCTCCCATCAGAGGTGGTAGAGCAGTGATTTTCAACCTTTTTCAAGTCGAGGCACATTACGCAAAATGTTAAGATTGCCAAAGCACACCATCCGGCGATGCTGTCTGCGCGACCTATGAAAGAACAAACATCCGCAGGAACAAAACACACTACATTGGCCCCTGCAAGAACAAACCACACTACATTGGCCCCAGAGGTATAAAACAAATCACATTTACTGGCCCCACAGGAAAAAGAAAAACCCCATCACATTGGCACCCACATCAAAAATCCCACACTGCTCTCCACAAAGAAAAAACACATTGGCCCCCACAGAGAAAAAAACACATTGCTCTCCACAGAAAGAAAAAAAAAAAAAAAGCATATTGGCTTACGCCACAGGGCTGGCTGGCTGCGAGCAGGATGGGCTGGCTGGGTCACTGGCGCAGGGCGGGTGGGAAGAGCTGGCTTTGTCACTGAGAGCTGGCTGGGTAACTGCTGGGCCACTGGCGGGGCGGGCACAGCTGGCTGGGCCACTGGCGGGCAACTCAGCGTGCGTGATTTGTGATGTCACGCCGCTGCGTCTAGGCAGTTCACGGCCCGGGCACGCCTGAGCCTCCCAGAGGAGCTCAGAGGCATCCCGTGACACGCTATTGTATAATGTGCCCAGCGGTCAGGTGGCACACTTCACAACCGCTCGCGGCACACTAGTGTGCCGCAGGCACAGCGGTTGAAAACCGCTGTGGTAGAGGCTAAGACAGAAGAACAATTTAAACATGCTTGGGATAGGCATAAGAATATCCTTACAAAGAACGGAGGATCACATAGGGTTGAGGTTACCAAAAGGTAAAAAAGGGCAGACTAGATGGGCCAAGTGGTTCTTATCTGCAGTCAAATTCTATGTTTCTATGCTTCCCAATTTAGCACTCCGGTATGAATATTGCAGAGAGGGCCGGAAGATGACGTTCTGCCTAAATTAGAACCTTTGTCACTTGAAGGTGGATACCATGGACACCAGGACCCGTATCCAGTGAATGGATACCCTCTGATTGCAGAGCAATTTGCACAACCGCAATTTTAGAGCCGAAAACTTGTCCACTGGTAGAAAGATCCTTTGTGCCAGGGAATCCAGTAGCACCCCAAGATGTATGATCTGCTTCTGATATGAGCAGTCATGACCGCTATTATCTTGGTAAACACCCGAGGGGCTGTGGACAGACCAAAAGGCAATGGTAATGTTGCTGACTAACAGCAAAGCTCCTTGGTGGAATAGTGCAATAGGCACTTGCAGATATGCATCCTGTATGTCCAGGGAACCATGAAATCCCCAGGTTCCATTGCCAGCATAACTGACTGTAGGGTCTCCATATGGAACTTGGGCACATGGATGAACCTTTAGAGATTTCAGATTCAGAATAGAGCAATGAGACCCATTTATCTTCTGACTCAAAATCAAATCTGAGTAATAACTCCTTCCTTGTTAGCTAAAGGAATCTGGGATTATCACCCCTGAATTTAGCAGGGCATGAATGGCCTTGATGGGAGAGTTGTGCAAACAACCTTCTGGGGAATAACCCTTTAGGAAGGTATCACGTAAGAATCCCTAGTAGTAGGGGCATTACCCACCAAATGCACTCTCCCTGTGGGAGAGGGTAAAAAGACACTAGACTTTTTGGAATCTGGAACAGTTTACCTGGAGTATTCCATGCTTCCCCCATAACCTCAGTGAGCTGTTCAGATTGAGGAATCCAGCCTAAATCACCTTCTGTTGTCTGAACACCAGGTTTATTAGGCTTTAGGAGCCGGTACTACATCTTCTATAATGAGGAGTGAATTATCCGCCCCTGCTAGAGAGGAACATCCACTTATGAATGATGCTCCTCCTCTCCGAGATAGGCCCAGAGGGAGAAACCTGTCTATCCTCTGCCTCCTCAGATGATATTTCAGAATCTGAAACCAGGGTGGACTGAGAGGATGGTGCAGTCGATGTACTGTATATGCTTAGACGGCTGATGCTTTATTCGTCTGTAACATCTGCAGATAGGTAGATGCTAAAAGCCAGATTCTGGACTGAGTGGACATAATCCTCCATGCAGGAAGGATGTATGGGAAGAGCAGGCTGTAATCATTGTGGGTAATCCAAAGTTGGAGGCAGTGTGGGTGCTGCTAAGCGGGTCCACTAACTGCGTCATAACCTGAGACCAGGAGGACATTCAAGGTTACCCCTGAACAGGTGCTGGAGAGGTGGACTGTTGTGGTGTATAACAATCAACACAGTCCATCCTGAGGCCAACTGCACAGGATTTACATGAAACCAGCACAGGGACAACGGTCTCCTGTTTACCCTTGTCCTGAGAAATGGGAAATACTTGCAAGTAACCTACAACCAGTGTAGGGTTAACAATGCAATGTGACCCTTTTCACAGATAAAAATAAATGTGAAGTACTCACTAACCCCTATACACCAGGTAGTTGGGGGTTAGGAAAAAAAACAAACTTTTTTTTTCTCCAGCAGAGTTAGCATAAGTCACATAAAATGCATATAATATATTTGAAAAAGGGCATTAAAATCAACTAACTAAACACATAAGTTTAGTAGGATCTACATGCATATAAATATATTTGCAAATGGGCACTAAATCGCAATCACATTGTAGGATATAAGTGCAATGTATACAAATATACTTATAAATCGGCACTGAATCAACTTATACAATCAAAAAAGTTGGTAGGATTCAAGTGCTCTATACCTTGGTCCTAGGAGAAAGGTATACTGAAAGCGAGACCAAGTCTCCCCTCAGCAAACATTACCATGATCAATTGCAGCTGAGCATCTCCAATTAATTATTAGAGAGGGGGATGGGTAGCTCAGTCTTGACAAGTAAATGTGAAGTACAATTTAACCCCTACACATCCTGGTAGTTGAGGGTCAAATGGAGCAATAGAAGTGATAGTCATAAATAAAACCTGCCTGATCTCCTGTTTCCTTTTACGCTTAGCATATATACGTATAAAAGGTAACAATGCAATGTGACCACCTTCACAAATATCTTAATGAATGTTAAGTACTCAGAAAGAAACCCCCACCCCAAGAGGATGGAGAGAAAACAGTGATAGTTATAATTGACAGACAGAAATTAAAGACAGTGTCAATACAGCAGCTAACAAACAGTCACATACAATGCATATGTAATACAGTGCATCTGGAAAGTATTCACAGCGCTTCACTTTTTCCACATTTTGTTATGTTACAGCCTTATTCCAAAATGGAATAAATTAAATTTTGTCCTCAAAATTCTACACACAATACCCCATAATGACAACCTGTACAAATTTTTTTTGAGATTTTTGCAAATTTAATTTAAAAAAAACCCTAAGAAACCGGACAATCCCGTGCCCTGACAACAGCGGTTTCTGGTGTGTCTCTGGCACCAAAAGCAAGGACTGCCATGTGCGCTTCCTCGTAAGCGAGGACCTGCCTTACCTGACATCTCCGAGGATCTGGTGCAGTGCAGGTCACAGCACTGCTGCTAGCTAAGCTCAGCCGCGACCCGCCAAAATCACCAGCACAATTACTGATGTTGCTGCCCAGCTGAGGTACATGGAGTCGCAGTACGTGCGTCTTAATTCAGACGCTTGGTACTGCCAACTCAGAAAACATAAAATAAAAGCTTAGGACTGCTCTGAGCAGTCCCCCTGTTACAAAGGTGCATCTTGATCCTGCCACACCAAACGAACAACTGAAGTCCTATGGCTAGGGGTGGTGTATATATGGAGGAGGACCCAGTGCATCCTGGGAGCTGAAGCTTTAACTGTTTGGTGCCTCCTGAGACCAACAGCTACAGCAGCACACCGATAGTGGACCAGTGTTCTCCCCAGGCTGTTTTTTGCGGGTACACACCCGGCAAGAATCAGCCTACCACCCGACAACTTTGGGAGCCTGCAAGTGGGGACAGTATCTGGGAGCTGTATAAAAAGGACCAGATCCTACAGACTTTGCAGCTTTTTCATAATCAGATGACTGGGCCTCTAATAAGAGGAGAATTAATATATAAAATGTTATTCAAGTTTAAATCATTATAAGGTCAGGGTTAAAACATATTATTATTGCGAAGGCCGCCACCCACGAACTTCTTGATGCCACCTGGCTGGAAAAAGTTTCTGGGGAGAACACTGTGGACTGTAAGCATCTCATACACACGAGGCGGGTAGGAGGAGTGACCAGGACGAGCAAAAACCTTTGATGGGACTGCGTCTGAAAAGGAGCTGCCAAGGGAGCGCCTACCTCCCTTAAGCTGCGTCAACAGACTGGGTACGTTGGCCTCGTGGCAGCAGAAGCGTCTGCTGCCTATCCCCGGCGTCAGACGATACGGCCCTGGTGGTCTAGTGAGGACGCGGATAGGCAGATGGAGTCGCACTATATGCGTCTTAATTCAGATGCTCAGTACTGCCAACCCAAAAACATATGAAATAAAATACAACATAAAATAAAAGCTTAGAACTGCCTGAGCAGTCCCGTTACCAAGGTGAGTCTGAATTCTGCCGCACCAATCGAACTACTGAAGGCCTGTGGCTGGGGGTGGGGTATATATGGAGGAGGACCCGAGGCATTCTGGGCGCTGAAAGCTTTAACTGTTTGGTGCCTGGATCTCTCCAACCACATTACCTAATGGTATCCATGTGGATCCCTATGGCCCCTGAAGAAGAAAGCTTACTTTTATGCCAAACAATAAAAGCAATTAGCCCCTGTCAAATAAACTCTGGACATAATTTGTGTGCCAGAGAACTTTATATCCAGTGGAGAAAAGGAACAGAAAACTACACAGAAGGCTATAACATGATTCAATTGAAGGTATTATAACGTTATGTTTAAATTACTCTGTTGTATTAGTGGAAAGAAAATATTTAGAGATGAAAGCTTAATGCACATTATAGGACTTGGGGCGAATTAAATTAACCGCGGTAAATTACCACCTGCTAATACCTTCCCTGGGGCTATTTAATTAGCCCCGAAGCTCGGCCGCATTGGGGATTTTTTTCTGGGACCTCAGCAGGCTCCAAAAAAAATCTCTGACACTTAAGGGGCCTATCCATTAGCAGATCTTTCTCTAACGATGAAAGACAAAAGATTATCCCTTGAATATACCTGGGGCTGCAGTGACAGATATCTGTCATGTACATGACAAATTTTTGCCATCAACCAACGATATTGCATGACATCATTCATAATTTTTTTTTATGTTTCTATGAATTTTCATTAAAAATATTGTTCGTCGTTTACCGCTTATAAACTGCCAGATATTTCTAATATCTGGCAGCGATCAGCGATAATTGACCAGCATGTTGGAGAGACAAAAGACAATTTATCGGCCGCGGGAGTGCACATCTGTCATCGTTCAGGGCCTATCCATTAGCAGATAAATTGAACGACTGAACGATATATCGTTCAGTCGTTCAATTTGTCTGCGGATAGGCCCCTTTAGTCTGTTTTCTGGAAGCCACCAGCGAAAACACATAGGATTCTATGTGTTTTTTGCCCCAAAACAGATAATTTTTCGGGGGAAAAAAAGGGGCACTAATTGAATTGCCCAAAGCTCAAAAATGGGGAAAAGTCATATTTTTTGACCTTGAAAAATTATTGTGGCTAAGTGGATAACCCCTATTAAACCAAGAACTAGGAATTAAACCACATGTGTCATTTATACACATCAAGTCTGTATGATCCTACTAAAAATAAGGCAAAGTCTACTTGTTTTTTTAAATAGGTGTAAATCTGATAACATGTAAAAGGAACTGAAGGATTTACAAAATAACTTTCTTATGTGATTTTCTAATAAAGCACTGCTATGTAGGAGGTACACATTTTCCTTTAAAATACTAATTTGTTAACTCACCAAAAAACGAATATCATCAAAGCCGTTTAATACAAATTTGCTCTCATACTGCAGGAGACCCAAAGATTCTAACCACTGGGCTACGCTCTGACCTGGGATACGGGACCCTGGGGGTGTGAACAATGGAAAGAGAGTATTACTGCGGTGCAGCAGGCCATTCATTACGTACTGCTGACTTCACACTGAGTTACCTGCCATGACCTGTTGCTCCTGAGAAAATTCTATGCCCTGACCAATGGAACTCATTATCTTATCGATCTGTGGGGAAACAAAGAGTGAAGATTGAAAGAGCAAAATGGACGGTCTTACAAAAGTGCATAGAGAGAGTAAAAGTAAAATAGGACTGCTATTCATTCATTGCATTATATTAAGCCTTTAAAGGGGATGTATCACTATTTATAATACAGGTGCATCTACTTAATTGTATGTGCTATTTATGTATTATTTATTGATGTTGTGGATAACCTTTTTACAACCTGCAGATTTGCACAGCTAAATATTATAATTTATTTAGACAGCTACAGCAATGACATGTGCGGGATGTAAGCGAGTACTGCAGACAAGAATAAAATATGTATATGATTAAAAAGTTTTTTTAAATTACATATAATTTCCAATCTTTTATTATATTTAAAAATGTCAGATAATTTAAAGTTGTGTTTTAGAACACTTCCCCTTTTAAGGTATTCCAAGCAAGCAGGCACCAAAACAGGGTTTGTTTATAGCCTTAAACATGTTATTCCCACGTATCAGCAGATAGCCCATGAACACCAAAGTGAAAATAGAAGCAGACATATGAGAACTTTATGGCCAAGCAATTTATAATGAGATACAAGTAGACAATTTCCTCCACCGAACCACAATACAATTGACAGCACCACTAAAACAAGATAACAAAAAAGGCACAGCTAAGACAGAAGCATAGACATTAGCTAAAAGCAATCTGCCCCTTTGACAACTGCTCCCGGCTGACTGTCCTTCTTACGTATTGTTTGGGGAGTGGTTCTGGGGCCAATTGAAGGCTCTGCTGGAAGAGCATTATTGTTAGGGCTATTTACACAAATCAACAGCCCCAATAATCAAAACTTTTGCGCTTTAAGGTTCTCATACAAAATTGCACGGAGAAAGTCTTTCATCAATCCTACAATGACTCACCTTATCTAACACAAAACTCTTAAACCTCCTGTATAAATAACAAAAAACATAAGCTTTGCACACTTCTCAACTCACAAACCTACCCTCCCTTTACTGTCCACTCACATTTCATTCAAGTGGCTCCCAATTGCACTGACTGACCTCATCCCACTCAGAAGTGAAGGAAGGGGACTTCTCTAATCTTTTCTTGCTGCCTCCAGCAGCACAATTTGTGAGAGACTCGCTGCGGCTCCAGTCTTCGCCTTCACCAACGGCTGGGGGGGAACATGTTAATAAGTCCGAGTCAGATTTGGACAGACTACGACGGAGAGGCAACTCCATGTGTGAGACAGCACTGCTTCTACAGCTGTCTGTGCTGGGAGGGTCACAGGGTACAGGAGGATCTCGAACTTCACAAACGGGAGAAGAACCATGCAGAAGTCCAGAGAAGTGCTGAAGCATATGAGAGTCAGAGCTATCAGCAGAAGCCAAACTCCATCCTCCTGAACTGCTCCTACGCTGCCCACCTGTAAGAAGGTAAGAAGCTAACACACAAATTTGCAAGACAGAGAAATGGGGATTAAGAATTAAGAAAGCAGACTCTGGCAGACTGTATGTGAACAGGGAGGGTGAACGTGACCAAATACAAACTGTGGAAAATAATTAAAAACTCAAAAGATAAACAAAAAAATTTGAGAGAGAACCACATTAGACAAGGACAGAGTCAATCTGAGAGAGAGATTGGAATTTGTCTAAAGCTAGAATTCCAATCCTCCTATGACACAGATGGCAGCACAACTGGTGTCAACAGCTAAACACTGACAACTATTGTTTAACTCTGATCTCTGACATTTAGAGAGCATGAAGAGAGGGAGGTTTAACAGAAGTAGGTTCATGGGTATGTTTAATAGGGAGTGCTTACTGTTTGGCCTCTCAGAACCGTGCGAGTCTCCTTCAGAATGGCCACTGGATAAATCAGAAGAACCACGGCGGTTTGCAGGACGAGAGGGATCCTGTGGAAGCGTTGAGTGCCGTACTCGGACCTATGAAGGAGTTTATTAGTCTTAGATATGAAATTGTTAAAAAAATTAAAAACAATTATTTGACATATAGAAAACCTGGGAAATGCTAATTAATAGGATATTACCTGCGGCTGAGGGTTTCCAAAGTCTCCTAAATGCAGTACCCCTGTTTGAAGACAGACACTGGTCAAACTTGTTTTTTTTAACACAAGCTAAAATTTATATACTTTTTTATTCTTCAAGAAACAAGAAGTATTTTCTACCTAACATGAAAGCCCTTTCGCCAAAGCAAATATGGATTCTGCTTTCCATTCTAGAAGGTATGGTACACATTAAGAACACAAAAAAACTATTACAGATCCTGACTCAGAGGGCACACCTAGGTGATATGTTTTGTGACAGACAATACAGCATGCCTCGGAAAAAGGAATTTTATGTAATGGTAAAACTATTTGCATCCCCTAGATGGCTCCAACAGAACACAGTGGGTATTATTACAGAATCACATGCAAGTCTGAAAGTGGAAACTAAAACAATCTTTTTGAGCGAATGCCTTCACACTTGCTGTGCAAACTTTTTACTAAGCAGAGTACAGCAACTATGGGCCGTATTCAATTTGAGGCGAAAAGTCAGTTTCCGCAATACTTTTTCGCTGATGACATCATTTTCGCCTGTTTTGAGTTTCCTCAAAACAGGCGAAAAAAGTCTTCAGTTTGTAAGACTTTTCGCCTAGGAGGCGGAATGTCAATGCAATTTAATAGGCAAAAAAGTTTCACCTATGAATAGCAGGCGAAAAAAAGTGCAGATTGCAGTTTTGGGGTACAACATTGCGGGAACCCTCGTGCAGCCTTAAGACAGTCCCCTAAAAGGTAAACTGCGTCAAAAAAAAGTATAAAAATATTCGGGACAACCCAAAAAAGTTGTTTAATTTTGGGGTTAAAAAGGAACAAAGTGCCAAACTATATTAATTAATTCAGGTCGGGTCCCCATGTATGCGGCAGGTGTTTTCTTCATTGCGGGGACAAGCGGCAGGTGCAATTTTGCAGATTTTTAAAGGGGGGGTCAAGGTGTGCAGGCTTAAAAAAAATATAGCCTGCACCCTTGAAAATGCCCTCTTAAAACGAAATGTGCAAAAAAAAAAAAAGTAAAAATAAAATCGGGACACCACACAAAATGTTTTTAAAATTTTGGGGTAAAACAAAAAATAGGGAAACAAAATGCCAAACTAACGAAATTAATTTTGGTGGGGTCCCCAAGTATGTGGCAGGTGTTTTTTTCATTGCACAGAGTAGCGGCAGCTGTATTTTTGAAGAATCTTTAAAATTACCTTTAGGACTTAAAAATATGCTTACCCCCATTTTCATGTACCCCAAATTTGATGGGACCACTTTCAAAAACGAAAAGAAAAACCTAAGTGCTCTTCTGCATCACTTATTCAATGTCGGGAAAAGTAACCACCTGCAGCATCTATTTAAAAAGCCGACTTTCTTCTGCAGGCAAAAACGAGGGTATCCATAGTAATCCCCGAGGTCTGGACATCTTTAGGGGTCCTACAATTATTTCCCGAAAATTCCCGTATTTTTTCGCCGATCCAAGTTTCACCTGTTCCCGATTTTGCCTACTTTGGAATTGAATACCAGGATGCGCGATACTTTTCCGCCTGGAAAACAGGCGAAGGAGGCTAAAAGTCCTTCAGGCGAAAGTGAATACAGCCCTATCCAGCTAAAGGTTTATGAAAAGTATACTAATCCTGCTTTGCTGTTACCACAAAATTACGTCTAAATGCTGTTTGCATGCAACATATCTGCAGTTTAACTAGATTGCATCTCTCTCACAAGCATGAACTTCCTTACCATTTGTTTTCACATATGCATTAGATCTTCTACCCTGTACCATTTTCTCCACTGTCTAGTTCTAAAGAGTTATGCTGGGTACAAACTGGTCTACATATCAGAAAAAAAATGTGTAGAAGAACCGTGCTTCACTGGTAATGCAGCTAAACAGTGTAAATGGGTAGTCCCCCACAGATACCCTTTAAAGCAGAAAAGGATAAAGAACAGTTTTGAAATGGAAAGTTGAGAAAGGATCCATTTGGAAACGGTTCTTTATTCTGTTATCCACCCCCAGAGACTGATATATTATATACATTTGAACTAGTTTTTTGGACTTTTGGAGGTCTACTGACTAACTTACCTAATTTGTTTTGGGCTCAAGTGTTTTTTTTGTTGATTGTTATTGGTCTACATATCAGATTTTCAACTGATCAACCGATATATTGTGTGTGCATTGGCCAGTGCCGGACTTTTCGCCGTCACCGCTTGTTTTGCCTCCGGAACAGTATCGCGCTCGTCCACGCTTTTCGCCCTATTCAATTGGAAAGGACGCGAGAACGCGTCCCGACGAAACTCAAAACGGCGAAAAGTCCTGTCAGATTTGGGGATATCATCCTGACACCCCCCAAAAGATGCACTCACATGGGGGATCACTATGGATACCCCCGAATAGCCCTGCTGAAGGTATTTAGGGTGCTTAAAATTCTCAATTGGTGCTATTCAGCGTCTCTGCACAAGTGGTGAAGAATAGCATTTTTTTTGTCAAAAATAATTAGTCCTAGCAAATTTGGGGTATATGAAAATGGGTGCAAGCATGGTTAAAAATCGCTAAAGTGCGTTTTAAAAACGTAAAAAAAAAACGCACCTTCAGCATGCACCTGCAATAAAAAAAAAAAAAAAAAACTTCGGAATACTTGGGGGACCCCCTGGAGTCTATTTCGCTAGTTTTTAAGTTTGTCCCCCAACTCTGCTTTTTTTTCACCCCCAAAACGAATGTACTTTTTTGGGGTGTTCTAAAGTATTTTTAAAACTTTTTTGATGCAGTTTACCTTTGGGGGACTGTCCCAAGGCTGCAGGGGTGTTCCCACAACTTTGCACCCCAAACCCCAATTCTGCACTTTTTTCCCGGCGAATATTTCCCGATGGTTACAAGGTGCAGATTTTTCGCATCAGTGAAAAGTCTTTGAAATTGGTTACGGGGAAAAGTTCTCGTCTGGCGAAATTACGTCACCGGCAAGAACTTTTCGCCGATCTCGGCTTTTCGCTGGCAATTGAATATGGCCCTAAGTCTGTGAACGATGTCTGCAGATATATCTGCACAACGTGCTGTGTGTATGGGCAGTCAGACGACCGCCCATACACCTGCTGCACATGCCGCCGGGGAAGGTGACGCAATGCGGCGATATAATTTTGCGTCGTTCGATTCCCACGCAATAGAACAATGTTAAAAGTCCTCATTATATAAATACATACATTTACTAAAACATATAATATGAACAACCCTGCAAAACACGTGCCACGGTGTACTTCACAAACACGTAGACGCACAACTCTAAATAGCGTCTTTTCTTAATATCCTTACACTTACACATTACACGCTTACATAGAAAGGTTCCCTAGCATTAAAGTTAATATCCAAGGTTATATTCATTAATAATTATGTTATGAAGTGACTGTACTTGAGATCTAAGGTTTAGTACATAATAAGCAGACCGTGTTTGGTGCTATTCTAAACCACTGTTTATTGCCAGACTTCCGGTTCCATCAGAGAGGAAATCGAACATGCGTCTGCGAATTATGGATCATAGAGAGATAGGCATTGAAATGTACTCTGTAATGTAATGTTTATTAGCCAGTTTAGACTTGTTCTTCGGCGGGAAAATGGACACAAAGAGTTATTGGAGGCTGACTATTACAATACAAACTGACCTATGAACTGTATCGTAACAGTAGAAGCAGGAAGAACCAATGGGATTATGCCAACTTGTTCTATTATATTGCCATTCTCTGTAAGAGTACATAAGCAGGCAGTGTCAGAGCATGAGGGGCCCACCGGGATAATCAGTGGTAAGGGCCCATGCTTAAGGGGAGTGATCATCCACCAGAGGGGGTGTGGCCTGCCACCACAGATGGTTGGCTAACCATTAGGCAAATCTTGTTGTAGATTCTATAGAAGTGAACCAAGCCCCCTTGTTAATGAGTGGTCCTGCTCCACCAGGTAACTGTCTAATAGTGTAACAATTTATAATTTGGGGTCTGAAACCTGACACCTAGAGGAGGGGATGGGCCCACAGGCAGTGGGGCCCACCAGGGATTTCCCCTATACCCCTGTGGGCCAGTCCAACCCTGTAGGCAGGCATGAATCTGGTAGTTAGTCATCTTTCTTTTCTGTTGACGGAGGTTTCATAGTTGATGCTGGGAAATCTGGATCCAGAGCGCATGCGTATGTATTCAACTGTACCTAGTGATTGTATAATTTGTTTGCGCTAATTGTATTTAGATCACAGCGTGTAACCATATGCTTTTTGTGCTTTGGAACCACAATCAGAGTCTGGAAAGCAATTATTTATTGAGCGACTTATAACGCTAAGTAGCGACATTTAGGGTGTATAGATCATTAAGTATTCATAACTGTTAGGGGCATTTTTATCTAGCCTCTATCTGTGTCCACCTAACCTAGAATGGAAGCTACCCCTTCTAATGGCTGCTATGGTGGATTGAAAAGGAAAGCAACCTAAACTGCATTGATTGTGATCGCAAAAGTAGAAACATTATCTTTAACATCTTCTTTGAATATAAATTATTATTAAAACCAAAGAAATTCCCCTTTACCTTGATCATCAGGTCTTTTGGTCTCAGCAGTATGTAGCAGCTCATATGGGTTCTCCTCCTCCTCCTGATCAAGGTGTATATTTCCAAAGGCCTTGTGTGGAAAAAAAAAAAAAAAAAGTTTGAGCACTTTATCCTTATATAATATTGTGAAAGGGAACCTGTAACCACCTTATAATGCACATTAATCAATGAGGACTTACCTAGAAATCCTAACTATCTGCAGCTGGGAAGTATTATGTATCAGAAGTCAGTCAAGAGATGTAAGTAACGTGTACTAATTTGTTAAAAACATTTTTTCACATGCCTTCAGAGAACTCTTATCGGTTAATAAAGTTCACTGAAGGAAATGCAATGTGGGCTCTTAAAGCTTTAGCACATTATTAGGAGATCCTAACTGTCTGTACTCGGTAAATAAGTAATGCTAGATGCATGAGAGAAGTATATACACAAGACAATGAAGCTGTACACCATATTGGATAAAAGAAAAGCTGGAACCATGATTTAAATATTGTCTCAGGACAAAGAATCCATTAGCTCAGACACTAGAATCCCCAGTTTTCCCTGACAAAGAACGGGATAAAGGTAATCAATTAACCGTTATTGTTGTGCATGAGTAAACTTACTTCACGGTTAGCACCTACACTATGCCTCCTGTCCAACTCTTCATCATCTTCTGGCGGAGGCTTAGCAGGTGGAGGAGGTCGTTCCTTCTGTCAAAAAATTCTGGTCAGTAAAGTCACTTCATAAAAAACAATGAATACAGTGAACAGCAAGAAAGCAGACTCACCATTCTAGTCTTTGCAATCTCACGACACAGAGAGTCTCTGTCAGAGGAGCGCCCGCTACATATGCTATCCAAAGAGTGACAAGAGGAAGCATTGTAAAGGGCTTCATATGGGGACTCTGATTGTGATATGCTGTCTAAATCCAACCGTAAATCCAGTAGTGCTCTTTGCATACTACCTGAAAAAAAAAACAAATTTGGGAAAAACATTAGTAAGAAAGCACTTGTAAATGACTGTTGCAATAAGAACTGAAAAGAGCATAATCAGGCACACTTATTACAAAACCGCTTTAAAGTTGTGTTTTGAATAGGGTCAGAGCACCTTTTTGCTTTTAATCTTCATCCCCTGCTGTCAATATGACCTCAATTTAGATATTGGAAAACATATAACAAACCAAAAGGCTCATACCAGCACATATTTTAGAGATGTGCTGATATTGTGGGGAAAAGTGATCCATCCACTCAAATTATTAAGGTGCAGATGTAATAAGCTCTGGAAAGTGATAAAGTAGGGAGTGATAAACGACCAACCAATCAGCTGCTGTTACTTTTCAAACACAGCCTGTAAGGTGGCTACATAAACCTGGTGCCTCCCTTGCTACTATTTGTGCTGGCTCTGTGCTTTACATATAATCCTAATGCATACTTATCTGTGTTAGTGTCAGTTTACCTCTATAATAATGTACTTTTACCTTAGCTCTTTTTCTAAGTCTTATATCATCTAGCTCCAACCACTGTCTATTTTATTATTTAATTTCTGCTCCCACCAAATGTCCACTTTTATTACAGTCAATAATAAAATTTTGTTGTACAGACACATTTTTCCCACACTGTACTCTTACTTGCATTTCTGGAAATCTGCACTCTTACATTCTTTCTTCATTCCTACTTTCAACTTTTTCTTCCCCTATTTACATCATCCTTACCATTACCATGTTTTCTTCTACTCCCACCTTCACTCAGTGTCTACCTAATCTTTTGTTCTGCCCCTTGTTCCACCTTTATCCTTTCCCCCTTGTCTCCTCCACTTCCTCTTCCCCTTATCTCCTCTCCTCTGTTTACCTTCCTCCCATCTTCTCCCATTACTCCACTTTCATTCTCTTATACTCCACCGGTGTCCTACTACCTCACTGCTATTCCCTACTCCCACCCCCCTCTCCATGTCACTTCACCCCACATCTATCCGCATATCATTAATCTCCCTTCTTGACCACCTTCTACTGGCTCCCCTTCTAGCACTGGAGACTGCACCATCGCTGCACTCTATTCATCTCGGTCCCCCAAATTAATCTCACCTCCACGCTACAGCAACCCTGATAATCTCATTCAAATCTCTCCAACAAACTTTGTCCCTCTATCCTGCGCCCTCTGGAATGCCAGGTCAGTCTGTAATAAACTGGTCCCAACCCATGACCTTTTCATCTCCAACTCTCTGAATCTCCTAGTCATTACTGAAACCTGGATTTTACACTCTGACACCACTTCTCCTGCAGTTCTCTCCTCTTGGGGCCTCACCTTTTCCCACACCCCACGACCTGGGGGTCGCCATGGGGGTGATGTTGGCGTCCTTCTATCACCTAGTTACTCATACCAACCCATTCCCTCTGAACCATCCCTTACATTCTCTACATTTGAAGTTCATGCTATATGCCTCTTCCAACCAGTACACCTCGGAGTAGCTGTCATTTACTGTACCCCCTGGTTCTCCCTCCAAGTTCCTTGACAACTTTTCTTCCTGGCTCCCTAACTTTCTCTCATCAGACCTTCCCTCCATTATCCTAGGTGACTTCAATATTCCAAATGATATCCCCACAGAATCCTCTGCTTCCAAACTTCTCACCCTCACATCTTCACTTGGTCTCTCCCAATGGACCTCCTCACCCTCCCATGTGAGTGGCCATTTGCTTGATCTGATCTTCACTCACCGATGTGATATTTCTGATCACTCCAATTCCCCATTCCCACTTTCTGACTACCACCTTCTCTCTTTTATCCTGTCCCCTCTCCTTCCCCTCCACTGCCTCCAAAAGCCACCATCACTAAGCATAACATTGACGCTATCGACACAGTTTCCTTTTCTTCCCTGCTTGACTCACTTCTCTCCCCTATCCTCTATTTCTCTCCTGCCCTGACCAAGCCACTTCCCTATAAAACACTTCCCTTACTTCTGCTCTGGACTCTGTTGCTCCGGCGATCACTACTCACACTCGCAGATCTACACCTCAACCCTGGCATTCCAAATGCACCAGATACCTGCAAAAGTGTTCACGAACCGTCGAGCGACAGTGGAGAAGATCACACTCTAAGGCAGATTTTCTTCATTTCAAATTTATGCTCTCATCTTATAGTGCTGCTTTCTCCCTCTCTAAACAGTCATATTTCAAGATCCTCATCTCCTCTCAGTCCTCTAATCCACAGCGTCTCTTCACCACTTTCAACTCCCTCCTTCGCCCACCCCCTCCTCGCTCTCTGCCCTTGACTTTGCTACCTACTTTACATCTAAAATTGATTCCATACGTCAGGACATCATATCCAACCAGTCCCCCAGCTCTCCACCGCCACCTTTCCCAGATCTCCCCTTCCCATCAACTTTACCAACTCTAACATCCTTCTCCCCTGTATCTGAAGAGGAAGTCATGGCCCTCATCCGGTCCTCTCCCCCTTCCACCTCCCCCCTCTTTCTGCCTGCTCCCATCTTGCCCACCTCATTAACCTCTCCCTCTCATCAGGCACTGTTCCTTCTGCATTCAAGCATTGCCTTTGTCTCCCCCATTCTTAAAAAAAAAAAAACTACCCTTGATCCTAACCTTCTTTCTAACTACCGACCCATCTCTCTCCTCCCTTTTGCCTCCAAACTCCTTGAGCGGATTACCTACAACCGCATTAACACTTTTCTTTCCTCCCACTCCCTCCTTGACCTTTTCAGTCCGGCTTCCGTTCTCTACACTCCACTGAAACTGCCCTCACGAAAGTCAGCAACGACCTCCTCCAAATCCAAAGGATTACTACTACTACTACTACTATCTTCTCATTCTCCTTGATCTCTCTGCTGCTTTTGACACTGTGCACCACCCTCTCCTGCTGCACATCCTTCACTCCCTTGGTCTACGTGACACTGCCCTCTCCTGGTTGTTGTCCTACCTCTCTGACCGATCTTTCTCAGTTTCCTCTCATGACTCCTCTTCCCCCCCACAGACTCTTACAGTAGGTGTTCCCCAAGGTTCTGTTCTTGGACCTCTCCTATTCTCCCTCTATACTTCCTCTCTAGGTGAACTCATCAGCTCTGTCGAAGCCGGATGATTGGCTGAGACCAGATCTTAAAATTAATATTGAGCGACGCCATTTTAGGTTGCCCCTGACGACCCCATCTTGCGTCGTCAGCACAAAATCATTGTGTGTGATGCTAATATGCTATTATTAGCATTGTGCAATCACATTGCCACCGCATACTGTTTAAAATTCTATCATACCCCATACGCACGAATATACATATAAATATATATATTTAAAGACTTCATATATTCAGTGATGACAGACATGTCTTGTGGACAGGTTTGTGACAAATAATTAAGAATACACTAGGATACAGTGTGTCTGTGACAATTGAAGTATAACACAGACACTGATATGCTGAATGTGGATTTGGGAACAATGGTCAGACGTTTAGCTATCATTTAACAATTGTAGGCCTTGTATCCAATGCTGATGTGATTAAAGTAGAACTAACAGTTGTATTCTGGATAAACATAGGAGAGCCTTTTGTTAAAATTGTCAGACTGTTTGCCAAAGCTTGCTCAACCTGTGAACAGGACAAACTCCATTGTCTGTCATTATTTTAGTTCAGACAGAGGTAGTATTACTTTTTGGAGTTATGCATGTATGTATGTATATATGTGTATATATATATATATATATATATATATATATATACATATATATATATATATATATACACACACACACAACGATCCGTGCACACATATATACAGTTGCTATTGTAAATAGAAACACACAGCGCATGTTTGGCGCTATACAGCGCACCTTTTATGCTGCATGTAGAAACACAACGCATACTTACATATAATCAAATATACACGCACTCATAAAAGGTTCCTGCACATTATGGTTTATATTAAAGTTATTAATTATGATGTAAAATGCATGTATTTGATATTAATGGTATACAACATGATAGGCATGGCATGTTTGGTACTAAACAGACACACTGTTTATTTCCAGATATCTGAACCTATCAGCGAGGGAGTCGCATCTGGCCTTCGATGGTTATGGAATATAGGAATTTATTGGTAAGAATGTATACACTGTAATGTAGTGTCTCTATTTAGTTTAAATCAATTAAAAAAAGAATGTAATCTGGAGAATTGGGACATACCCCTAGTGAACTGTCCTATGAACTACAGCGTACTACAAAGACCAAGAACCAATGGAATTATGTTTGTCTGTCTACATTGTTGTTATCATGATCTGTTAGGGTATATAGCCTGTGTCCCGGTCCCAGTTAGTAGCCATTCTCTTGGATGACCACAGACCTCTGGATAGATGACTGTAACTGGGACCGGTGCGCCTGCGTATGTATCGACTGTACCATGTTTATGTATAATCTTTTGCGCTAACTGTAACTGAATGCTTTTTATGTGAATAATAACTTTTTGTGCTTTGGAACCACACAGTCTGGAAAGCAATTATTTCTTGTGCGACTTACAACGCTAAATAGCGACATTTAGGGTGTACAGATTATTAGGTATTCATAGCTCTTTTGACCTCCATTATCATCTCATGCTAATGATACTCAAATCTACCTTTCCTCCCCTGATCTCTCCCCCTCTCTTCTGACTCGTATCTCCAACTGTCTCTCTGCTATGTCTTCCTGGATGTCCCAGCGATTTCTTAAACTTAATCTGTCTAAGACAGAGCTGATCGTCTTCCCACCCTCCCACATAACCTCACCTCCCACTATTTCTTTATCAATTGATAGAATAACTATCTCATCTAGTCCCAAGGTGCGCTGACTTGGAGTTATCCTGGACTCAACCCTCTCCTTCAAACCACATATCCAGAACCTTTCACAGTCCTGTCGTTTCCATCTCAAAAATATTTCTAAGATCAGACCCTATCTCACCCAGGATGCTACTAAAACCCTCATACACTCACTGGTCATCTCCAGATTGGACTACTGTAACCTCCTCCTATCTGGCATCCCCAAATCCCATCTCTCTCCTCTCCAGTCTATCCTTAATGCTGCTGCACGGCTTATCTTCCTCTCCAAACGCTCTACATCAGCCTCCCCTCTCCTACAAGCCCTCCAGTGGCTCCCCTTTCTGGTTAAAACCCAATTTAAGGTTCTCACACTCGCTTACAAAGCCCTCACCCAATCTTCTCCTATATACATTTCTGATCTCATCTCCCTTCACTCTCCTCTCCGCTCTCTTCGTTCAACTAATGCCAGCTGATTACTTCCTCCCACTCCTGCCTCCAAGATTCATTCTAACATCATTCTAACTGCCTGCTACATGCTCTTTCCTCCCCATCTACTCCATCTGTGTCAAACCTGTTTGTCCTCCCCTCCCTTTTAGAATATAAGCTCTTACGAGCAGGGCCCTCTACCCTCTTGTGCTTCTCCCTACTTTAGTTTCATCTACTTCTTACTCACCACTAGGGCACCTAACACTTGGTTGCTTATGGTCTGTTGCTTATCTGGGTGTTATGGTCGCTAATGTAGCAATATATATTATCCATGTCCTGGTCCTGTATTGTATTGTTCTGTAAGTCGCTTGTCTACAATTTGTTTATGTACTTTGTAAGGCGCTGCGGAACACTTGTGGCGCCATATAAATAAATGATAATTATAATAATAAGATGACAGTTAGGAGCTGAGTGTCTGGTAGTTTATCACTTTCCAGAGATTAGTACATCTGCCCCTAAGTGAGGACAGGACAGCATTTAAAAAGAGCAGTGTCGTGGTTAGAGGAGGGAAAAGGAGTCAAGCATGAAGCCACAGAGCAACTATATGATGAAAGATACCGGTTATAGAGTAACCAACGGAAAATAGTAATGCTATACTGCTCCTGTAAGTTTTCGGTTTTAAACACAAAGATTGAAACATAGGCCCTGATTCAGAGCCGGACGCTCTGAAAGAGCGCTCGCTCTGAATCAGGGAGTTTTCTTCTTTTTTTTTGGAGCGGCCTCCTGGCCGCTCGCATAGCTGTGGGTGACCACCCACAGCTATAGCGAGTGGCCAGGTTGATGGTCGCGATGATCAAGACTATCGCGACCATCGGGCTTGCGACGAGACCCTTGTGGTAGGGTTTCGTGGCCGCAAGCCCCAGAGAGCTTTCGGCTCTAACAGAGCCGGAAGCTCTCCCACTGACATTACTAGTGATGTCAGTGGGGCCGCCCCCAAATGGCAAGCGTTGCGTTGGGAGCGCCTCCGTTTGGCCGGCCACCTCCCCCGGCCCACCCACCAAACGGGGCGAGCTGTCACCCACCGTCGACAGCTCGCCGCCTTTGGTAAGAGACCCATAGTGACGGAGCACCCGTCGCTAGCCGGGTCTCGCGCATGCGCACGACGGAGCCGGCTCCGTCTTGCACATGCCCAGTGGCCAAACATCGACCCGGTTGCGAGCGCTCAGCACTTGCGACCGGGTCCGAATCAGGCCCATAGTTCATACATCATATTTGTTTATGTAATTAATGCGCTTTACCTGCATGTGACTCCGTACAAACAGATGAACTAGGCACTGAGACCGGCTCCAGCTCTGGTTCTTTTCCTGGAGGCTTGGCTGAATTATGCCCTGAATGACAGAAAAAAATGGTAAAGGAAAGAGAAAGTAAAGGGCATTATGTACAGATGAACATGAGCAGAACATGGAATATTTGTAATTTATAAAACATTTGCTTGGAGTCCAAAGGGGGGCATTGGAAATGTCATATACAAATTGTGGTTACAGGAGCTTGAGAAAATGTAAACCTGCCTCCAAAAACATAAGCACCCCCTCCTCTAGAACCCAGAACTAATAAGAGTACCAAGTAACAAGAGGCACCCATTGTCCAACATGGGAAATAGATTACACCTACAGATGGGTCCTCATACATCTAGTCTCCTTGCACGTTAAACAGCAACCTTTTACCTTCAAATGCATCTTATTCACACAGTTATGCGACTAGCTAGCACAAGCAGCTTCTGCTGATTAAAATAATTAGCAGCATGCCTATGTTCTTTGTTTGTCTGCAGGTGTATCTGCATACGAAACGCTACGTTACAGCAACTGACACTGTAACGTAGCGTTTCTCATGCAGATACACCCGCAGATGCACAGAAAATACATGCATGCTGCATATCATTATAAGCTGCTTGTGCTAGCGATTCACATCACTGCGCAAATAAGAAGCATTTGAAGATAAAAGGTTGTACGATAGACGCTCGGCGCTACCGAAGCACAGAGCTCCCGCGTTGTGTAGCGCTACTTGTAGCGCATGGAGGATAGATGTATGTGGACACGTCTAAGTATAAAAATCCCATTTTCTCTTCAGTCCATGAGACACGCTAAACACTGGTGACATGTTAAAGTTGTATGCGCATTTATGGATGCAAAAATATTTAATCTATTGAATTTTGTGAAGGTGTACATCGAAGACAAGATGGCCCTGTGTCTTGTCACCAAAGAGAAACCCATTGATCTCGTAGAATGTACCCTCATTCTGCCCTGCCCTAATTTAAGACAGGTAAATTACTGAATTAATCCAACTGGCAATGATCTGTTTAGATGCGGGGCAACCTCTCTTGTGGACATTCCCAAGTCCTTAATGCGCTTACAATGTCCAGAAAGCGAAGAGTTCCTTCTTCCTATGGAAAGTTATCCTAGTGTACAGCCGGAATCCAAACATCCTCATATATAAGTAATTTAAACCTGTGGGAATTCTTGGCTGAAACAGGCTTCCTAGTCCCAACCAGGTTTGAACCACAGTCAGAAAAACCCATGCTACAGCTTTAAGTATTATGGTTACAGCAGTCACGCCATTAAAGATGGCTGAGGCGAACTCTGGTGATGAAAGGGGCCATGACTAACATATCTAATCCTGGAGGTAGTACCAAGGGACTGATACAGAGTCTACTAGAAATGCTTTGGAACTCCTTATCCTGGGACCAAACAGCTCCACACTGTTATTCAAATGGGATGATACCATGTGGACAACTGGATGAAACTCACCTTTCAACAATTTGCTGAAAGACTTCAGGTTGAAGGAATGATTCCCCTGGCTGAATGATCTGTCTGCTTAATAAATCATCTTCCCAGGTCTTTATTTCTGACTTACAATTTAACCAGGAGAATTGTCTCCAGTCTACCAGTGTATGCTACAATGTCTTTAGATGGCCCCCAGCCCAAAGACTGGCGTCCATTTACTTAACTGTACAGTCCCAGATGGTGTAATGAGAGAGATTGTTGCCTCTCTGCCACCAGCTGAGCAATAAACACAGATTTGGATTCTGAAAAAATAGATAGTGATGGCAAAATGTGTTCCATTTTGAAATTTCCTTGATCTAGAACACCCCTGAAAGGAATAGGGTAAACTGATCCGTCTCAAAAGGAGGAAACCATCTTTCCGAGAACCATCATGCAGACGTGAATAGACGACTGTCTGTGCACTAAAAGGGACTTAGGCAACTGTAGAGAATGGATCTCTTCTTCAGTTAAAAGCATCCTAGAGTGTTGAGTAGTATCCTAATGAAGATTATCTCCTGGCAAGGTGTCAGTTTGGATTCCTTGTGCGTGACGATTCAACAATGTGACTCTAAGTTCTGGGCTGTTTTCATAATTAGAGCCTGCAGTCAAGCAGCAGCCTTCATTGGCAAGTTGTCATGATAAGAAATTATGGTTATCCCCTCAATTGGAGTAAAGCAGCCATCTCCCTCCTGGACTCATTTCAGTCTGGCTTCTTTTCTCTCCACTCCGGTACACTGAAACTGCCCTCACGAAAGTCAGCAATGACCTCCTTGCTGCCAAATCCAAGGGCCACTACTCTCCGCTCATTCTCCTTTTCCTATCTGCTGCTTTTGACACTGTGGACCAGCCTCTCCTCATGCAAATCCTTCACTCCCTTGGTCTATGTGACACTGCCCTCTCCTGGCTCCTACCTATCTGACCATTCCTTCTCTGACTCATCTCATGACTATCCCCCCACCCATGTCTACTAACAGTAGGTGTTCCCCAAGGTTCTATTCTTGGACCTCTCCTATTCTCCCTATATACATCTTCTTTAGGTGAAGTCATCAGCTCTTTTGACCTTCAATATCATCTCTATGCTGATGATACTCAGATCTAACTTTCAACCCCTGACCTCTCCTCACCCATATCTCCAACTGTCTTTCTGCTACCTCTTCCTAGATGTCCCAGTGGTTTTTTAAACTTAACATGTCCAAAACTGATCTGATCATCTTTCCGCCCTCCCGCATAAACTCATTTCCCAAAATTGAATTATCAATTGATGGCACAACTATATCCTCTAGCCCAAAAATGCGCTGTTTTTGTTCTTGGACTCCTCCCTCTCCTTCAAACCACACATTCAGCACCTCTCGCAGTCCTGCTGTTTCCATCTCAAAAATATTTTCAGGATCATGCCCTCTCTCACCCTGGATGCTACTAAAACCCTCATCCACTCACTGGTCATCTCCAGATTGAAATACTGTAACCTCCTCCTATCTGGACACCCTGACTCCCACCTCTATTCACTCCGATCTGTCTTTAATGCTGTTGCTTGGCTCATTTTCCTCTCCAAATGTTCTACATCTTCCTCCCCTCTCCTACAAGCCCTACACTTGCTCCCCTTCCGACCCCAATTCAAGGTTCTGACACTCACTTACAAAGCCCTCAACCAATCCTCTCCCATTTACATCTCTGACCTCATCTCCCTTCACACTCTCGCCCATCCACTTCACTCAACACATGCATGCTGTCTCTCCTGCCATCTGAATACTTCCTCCCACTTCCGCCTCCAAGATTTTGCCCCTGCTGCTCCCTACCTCTGGAACTCTTTCCCGCTCCCACTAGAACTCTCCACAAATCTTCAAACATGCTCTAAATACCCACTACTTCATCAAGGCCTTCATCCTAACCCGCCACTACATGCTCCTTACTGCTCTCTACCCCATCTGTGTCAAGCCCGTTTGTCTGCCCCTCCCCTTTACAATGTAGGCTCTCAAGAGCAGGGCCTTCTTCCCTCATGTGCTTCTCCTTATTTATTCTTTCATGTACTCTTTATTCCCCACAAGGGCACGCTATCATTTAGTCCAGTTTGAGTTTGTGGTTGAAAGATGCCTTATTTGATATAGTTCTGTTATACTACCAACTAGGATTTGGTGATCCAGTTGTTATTAGAAATCTCAATGAAAAAAGGAAGAATTTAAACCTTATGTATGGGTTGAATCCTGACCAGAATTGGCTTATGCTGGCTGTGTTTTCTTCTATCTATGTGTTTTCTAGGATTGCAAGTTCCTGGGGTAAAATAATGTCCAAATTATTAATACTATGGAAGATAAAACTGTGCCATGTGACTAATAATCTTAAGCTTAGTTACTCTGTCTAAATACAAATTTTTTTTTAGTTTTATTATAATGTTATTCCTATTTCTCTGATAAAAGGTGTGATATATAAAGATCTGAGACAGAGTTTTGCTATTATATTTTTTATGAAATTTTTTGAACGTGAAAATAGCTTTTTTAGTTTATATACATGTCACTTAGGAATATGAGATATAAAGACGTGGTAATATGGATCTAAACGATCTGAGTCCTGTATTGGTGGTTATGTATCATGTTTTAAATGCTCCAACGAAAACGAGGGGTGAAATACAAACAATGACGGTACTGACGTCTTTATACTTTACAAGTAAGAAGGTCACTATTCACGTGGCACAAGACGAACTCAGAGTGTCACGTGGTGCCGATTACGGCACTTCGGCTCCAATGAAGAGCAGGTTAAATTGATGACCCGCATCATGTGGTGCAGGGCGAACCACATGATGTTGATCACATGCTAATGTTGGTCCAATTAGGTACCGTATTATCCGTTATAGGGAAGTGCCCACACATAACGGGACTAGAGATACATACACTCTCCTAAAAGTAAGGTTTTTTTTAGAAGAACTAGGTATTTATTCCTTAGATTGGATATATGTTGTTTGCCTCCTACATATATTTATATATTTTTATATAGAATTGTGTTTATGACTAGTGATCAATTAACGATGTAAACAGCTGATTGTGTGACTAATAATGAAGGCACCTATTAATGGCCATTTGAAAAGCTGTCAGACACCTTTGAAAAAGCTGCCATATAGCAGCGAAACGTGTTAGCTGTGACTGAGGTATTGGTTTTTAATCGGAGAAGCTTGTCTTTATGAACTTTATCATTGCTTACACCGAGGACCACCAGTCTGCGACTTACAAGACCGAGGACTAGGAGCCTGCACATTTGCGTTGGATTTATTACAACTCGGACCTCCGCTAATTAAAGGACTCCTTCAATTGTCTTACAAAGCCAGTAGTAAGTTCTCACAGCTGGACAGTGTCTCTACAATAGACATATGAATTGCCTTTGTGCACATACTTTTTAACACCTACCTGAGGTCTATTATTTAAGCCTATTGCTTCATTTTTATTATATATGTGATGTTAGGCTGTTACACTGCTTATTGTTTATCATTTAAACCTATTTAATATTTTTCTTTATTATATATGTGATAAGCTGTTACATTGCTTATTGTGTATGTGATCATTACATTTTAATAGAGCAATATGTCTATTTAGCGCTGTTTTCTATGTTTATTAATTGAAGACCTAAGTCTAATCCAGCCTGAAGAAAAGCAAGCACTCGGGAGACCCTGAAAACCTTAGGGTCATATTTTCTGTGGGAACACCAAAGAAAAAATGAATGCCAAATCCTGTGATAGATGCGGGCCGAAGCAGGCTTCCTTGCCCTCAGCATCGTCTGGATCACAGAAGTAGAGAAATTTTTGGCCTCTAAAACGGAAGCCTCAAGAGCCATGCCGTCAAAGCCAGCCGAGGTAAATCCGGATATAGGCAGAGACCCTACAATAGCAATTCCGTTCGTAGAGGCAGTGGAAGTGGACTGTCTATGAATTGACATGTCAGATCGGTGAACCAATGTCTCCTGGGCCAGGCAGGAGCTATCAGTATTAACCTGCCGCCTTCCTGCTTGAACTTTCTGACGACCCTTGGAAGGAGGGAAATTGGAGGAAACAGGTATGCCAACCTGAAGTCCCAGATCACCACCAGAGCGTCCATGAAGGCGGCTGAGGGTTCCCTTGTTCTGGACTCGTACCTGGGGTCCTTGTGGTTTTGACGTGACGCCGTGAGGTCTACGTCTGGTAGTCCCTACTTGTCCACCAGGAGTGGAAAGAAGACCGGATGAAGAGCCCATTCTCCGGCGTGTATGTCCTGAAGACTTAGGAAGTTCGCTTTCCAGTTGAGGACTCCTGGGATGAATATTGCAGAGATTGCTGGAAGATGGCATTCTGCCCACCGCAGAATGTTCGCCACTTCCTTCATGGCTGCTGGACTTCGTGTGCCTCCCTGATGGTTGATGTAGGCCACTGCGGTCGCGTTGTCAGACTGAATCTGGACAGGCCTACCTTGAAGGAGGTCCTGCGCCAGAACGAGCGCTCTGTGCACCGCACGAAGCTCCAAAATATTTATCGGTAGGTGACTTTCCTGAGCCATCCACCTTCCCTGAAAGGTGTGATGACCTGTCACCGCTCCACATTCTCGCAGACTTGCATCTGTGGTGAGGAGTACCCAATCTGAGACCCATAATGGGCGACCCCTGTCTAAATTAGTGGTCAGCAGCCACCATGCGAGGGAGAGACGAACCTCTGGTGAGATGCAGATCATCTGAGACCTTATCAGATGATACGGACCATCCCAATGAGATAGAATCCATTGTTGCAGGGACCTGGAGCAGAACTGGGCAATAGCCACCATGTCGAAGGTGGATACCATGGAGCCCAGTCCCCTGCATCGCTAAGTGAACTGACACTTTCTGCTTGCAGAGCACACTGCGCACTCGAGGTTGTAGGGCCGCAATCTTGGCCGCTGATAGAAGAATCCTTTGCCCCAGAGAACCCAGCAGCGCCCCCAAGAACACCATCTGCTGAGTGGGAGAAAGAGAAGACTTTTTCCAATTGATTATCCAGCCGTGCTCTTGTAAACAGACAATGGTTAATTGGAGATGACGTTGTAACACCTCCTGAGATTGTGCCAATGTCAGGAGGTCATCCAAATATGGCAGTATCCTGACTACTTGTCATCTGAGATAAGCCGTCATGACTGCCATTATCTTGGTAAATACCCGAGGGGCTGTAGACAGACCGAAGGGTAGAGCCTGAAATAGGTAATGTTGCTGACCTACAGCAAAACCTCAGAAACCCTTGGTGCGATCATGCAATAGGAACATACAGATACGCATCCTCTATGTCCAGAGAGAACATGAAATCTCCAGGCTCCATCACAGCATAATTGACCGTAGGGTTTCCATACGGAACTTGGGAACATGGATGAATTTGTTGAGAGACTTCAGATTCAGAATAGGGCGATGCGACCCATTTGGTTTCTGGATCAAAAACAAACTTGAATAATAACCCCTTCCCTGTTGCATAATTCCTGACCTCAGGAGGGCAACAATAGCCTCCCGGAAGGTCAAGGCCCTGACCGGGTTCAAAGGAACAGTTGTACCAACCAACCTCTGAGGGAGATGCCGCCGGAACGTAAGGGTTTATCCCTGAGAGACCAAATCTCGAACCCAAGCATCCATAGTTGTCTGATGCCAGGCATGAGAAAACTGTAGAAGTCTGCCTCCAACCCTGAGACCCCCCAGGGGGAGGCCAGCCCCATCAGACAGCGGGCTTACTGTTGCGCATGGAGGCTGGTTCACCAAGATTTCTTGGTCTGCGGTTTCTTGCGGGAATTATCCTGTCTAGACGAAGACTGTCCTTTTGCCCTTCCTTGCGTGCGAAAGGACCAAACAGACGACTGCCTATTCTTAGGGGTAGTCGTAGATGGCAATCCAGCAGCTTTAGATGTTGCCAGAGAAGCCACTATGTCATACAGTTCTGCTCAAAACAGTACTTTCCCAACAAAAGGCAAAGATTCCAGAGCCTTCTTGGACCCTGCATCCGCCTTCCAGGTTATTAGCTAAAGGGTTCTCGGAGCTGCAACTGAAGTTGCCGACACCCTAGAAGCCAAGATACCTGCATCATTAACCGCTTCCCCAACATACATGCCTCTCGCATCTGACAGAGATAAGACAGCTGTTCTCTGGTAGCAATAGGCATGCTATCTTCAAGAGATTTCGTCCACTCTTCCATAGTCTTGGCTACCCAGGCCACAACCATAGCTGGTCTGGTTAATAGCTCCAGATAATGAAACCACTGTTTTCAAATAATTATCTGTAACTTCCTTTAGTGAGGATGCGGAAGGAAAGTGTAATGTAGAGCTCCTAATCAATCTAGTTACATATGCATGTACTGTTGGAGGAACTTCCCATTTGTTACATTCACCAAGTGAAAATGGGTATTTTCCTTGTAACATGGAAATGTTTTTTTGGTGTACCTCATGCTTCAAACATGAGATTCGTCAGGGAAATAATCCTCAGCCACCTTCTGACGCCTAAAGACCAGAGTCTTAGATCTCGGCGGAACCTCCTCTTCCTCTATAGTTAGGACAGCTCTAACCCCTCTCAGCAGAGAGAGAACATCCACACAGGATTGATGGTCTTCCTCAATTGAATAAGAACCAGAACTCTGAGTATCAGAGTGCGATGAGGAGGCAGAGGCAGAATACTGAGGTAACGTTTGAAGGGAAACTCTCTTATGCCCCTGCTTTACCGCCACTGGTCTATTTGCCTGCATTACCTGCTGAGAGGCTATAGACGGCAGCATACTCTGGCTAGAGTGAGAAAAAGAATCAAACCAAAAGGGATTCATGGGGGACATATACATAGAAGGATGCAAATGCTGGGGATACCCCATAGTAGGCGGCAGTACCGTAGCAGGAGCTTATGACGCTGCAGCCCTGTCCACTAAATGTGACAACACCTGAGACCACCCAGGGTGGTTCTTGTGCCGATGCAGGTGTACCCGATAGGAAAGGTGGCTGTTTACAACAGACACTACACAAGCCATCTTGCACAAAATCCTGCTCTGACAGGCCTGCCAAACAGGATTTACATGACATCATTGTCGGAGGCTCATCCTTCTCCCCTTTACCTTTAGACATAGCAATGTATAACAGGTATAAGGTATAAATGCAATGTGACCCTCTTCACATTTGTGAAAAGCCAATGAAAAACCCCACAAACCTTTTCAGAGGGATGAGGAGAAACACAGTGATCGATATATCTGACAGTTTGGAAAACAAAAAGGCAGTATAAACACAGCAGCTAGCATTAAGGTCACATACAATGCATATTTAATTATATCTATATATATATATATATATATATATATATATATATATCTATATCTATACACACATATACATATACACACACATTCAAATGCTAATGGACTCTAAATCAACTGACCAGCGCCACAGGGGTATTGGTAGGATATAGAGTGCTACAGTGCATCCGGAAAGTATTCACAACCCTTCACTTTTTCCATATTTTGTTATGTTACAGCCTTATTTCAAAATGGAATACATTCATTTTTGTCCTCAAAATTCTACACACAATACCCCATAAGGACAAAGATTAAAAAAGTTTTTTTTGGAGATTTTTGCACATTTAATAAAAAACAAACAAAAAAAAACACTAAGAAATCACATGTACATAAGTATTCACAGCCTTTGCCATGAAGCTCCAAATTGAGCTCAGGTGCATCCTGTTTCCACTGATCATCCTTGAGATGTTCCTACAGCTTAATTGGCGTCTACCTATGGTTAATTCAGTTGTTTGAACATGATTTTGAAAGGCATACACCTGTCTATATAAGGTCCCACACTTGACAGTGCATGTCAGAGCACAAACCAAGCATGAAGTCCAAGGAATTGTCTGTAGACCTCCGAGACAGGATTGTCTCGAGGCACAAATCTGGGGAAGGGTACAGAAAAATATCTGCTGCTTTGAAGGTCCCAATGAGCACAGTGGCCTCCATCATCTGTAAATGGAAGAAGTCCAGAACCACCAGGACTCTTTCTAGAGTTGGCCGGCCGTCCAAACTGAGCGATCGTGGGAGCAGTGCCCTAATCAGAGAGGTGACCAAGAACCTGATGGTCACTCTGTCAGAGCTACAGCATTCCTCTGTGGAGAGAGGAGAACCTTTAAGAAGGACAACCATCTCTGCAGCAATCCACCAATCAGGCCTGTTTGGTAGAGTGGCCAGACGGAAGCCACTCCTTATTAAAAAGCACATGGCAGCCCGCCTGGAGTTTGCCAAAATGCACCTGAAGGACTCTCAAACCATGAGAAACAAAATTCTCTGGTCTGATGATACAAAGATTGAACTCTTTGGCATCAATGGCAGGCGTTATGTTTGGAGGAAACCAGGCACCGCTCATCAACAGGCCAATACCATCCCTACAATAAAGCATGGTGGTGGCAGCATCATGCAGTGGGGATGTTTTTCAGCGGCAGGAAGTAGGAGACTAGTCAGGATAGAGGGAAACATGAATGCAGCAATGTACAGACACGTAATGGTTGAAAACCTGCTCCAGAGTGCTCTTGACCTCAGACTGGGGCATCTTTCAGCAGGACAACGACCCTAAGCACACAGTCAAGATATCAAAGGAGTGGCTTCAGGACAACTCTGTAAATGTCCTTGAGTGGCCCAGCCAGAGCCCAGACTTGAATCTGATAGAACATCTCTGGAGAGATCTGAAAATGGCTGTGCACTGACGCTTCCCATCCAACCTGATGGAGCTTGAGGAATGGGCGATACTGGCCAAAGATACTGTAGGTGTGCCAAGCTTGTGGCATCATATTCAAAAAGACTTGAGGCTGTAATTGCTGCCAAAGGTGCATCAACAAAGTATTGAGCAAAGGATTTGAATACTTATGTACATGTGATGTCTTAGTTTAGTTTTTTTTTTTATTAAATTTGCAAAAATATGAAAAATAAACTTTTTACACGTGGTCATTATGGGGTATTGTGTGTAGAATTCTGAGGACAAAAATAAATTTATTCCATTTTGGAATAAGGCTATAACATAACAAAATGTGGAAAAAGTGAAGCGCTGTGAATATTTTCCGGATGCACTGTATATACCTGACCCAGAGAGGTATATAGGGAGAAAGACCAAACCTCAGACAAGCAGCTTCCAGCAGTGTACCCAACGCGGACTGTGAGCGTCTCACACACGGGGGGGGTCAGAAGTAGCAAACCAGACAGGGGAATCCACACCGGAAGTTGCGTCTGTGTTGGGGGTGGAGCGGCCGAGGGAGCACCTATCTCCCAATAACTGCGATTTTGATGGTATGGTACGCTGTCCTCACAGTAGCATGCGCTTACTAGAGCGTCTACTACCCGTCCCCGGCGACAGACGATATGGCCCCGGTTGCCTTAGTGAGGACATGCTGACGAGTCCGTCACCCGCAGCAGCATCCGATGCATCTCCTACACCAGAGACCTGGACTGCAGCACAGAATTCCCCGCAACAAGGAATCGCCTTTCCTTACCATCTCCGTGAATCCGATCGCAGTCCGGACCCCAGCGATGCCGCTAGCTAGGCCACGCTGTGGTCCACCGAAATCCCCAGGGCATATAGCAAACCTGGCATTTCGAAATCGGCGGAGGTAGGAGTCGCAGTATATGCGTCATATTCTGCACCTAGTACCGCTAAACTCATGTTTCCAAAACAAAGGTAAATAAAAAAAAAAAAAGAAAAAGCCTGGGACTGCCTAAGCAGTCCCGCTGTTATAACCGAGGTGTCTGGATATTTGCCGCACACCAAACAAAAAAAAATGAATGCCTGTGGCTGGGGGTGGGGTATATAGGAAGGAGGCCCTATGCATGCTGGGAGCATGAAAGCTGTAAGCTGTTTGGTGCAATGGATCACTCCAACTACATACCCCAAGGTAGTTCCTGTGGACCCTATGTACCCTGAAGAAAGTATTCCTTTTGCAGTACAGATGTGCTGTAAAAAATCTAGCCTCAATACGCCAAGCATCGCGACTTACCTGGCGTGAGCTTCTAGGTCCTGTGCTACTCTGCTACCATTGGGCTTCTTTTTTTGCCGAAAATGCATCTAAGTTGCAATGTGATGTGACTAGGATGCTCCAACAGATTGTTCTGATTAATTTTATATGTGACACTAGTGTATCTGTGTGCACTGGAGTCTATATATGAACTACAATGGAACTTCGAATGAAAAGAGCTGCAGCCACTACATTGTAGCACTTTGTTTATAGATTCAGAGACTCAGCCACACAAATATATACAAGTGCTGCATATCAAATTAATCAGCACAGTTTGCTGGTGCATCCTAGTCGCATCACATTGTGACTTAAAAGCATTTTCGGCAAAAAAGACACCCAGCGCTAGAACCGTATGACGGGATCTGAGGACTTTTTAGCGCGCACACAACAAAGATGTATAAGTACACATCTGTATCATCAAGTAATTGGAGTGTGTCATCAGACTGTTACTTAGCAAGAGTGTAGGCCACTTTAGTAGTAGAGGATGGCAATAGGAAGTATAAGACATAACAGACCCTCTAATTACAGACTTAAGGTGCATACACACTAGACGATATGCTCCCTGAGCGATATCGTCTAGTGTGTCCCCGGCAGGCTGTGCTCAATGTCGTTTATGACATTGAGCACAGCCGCTGAACGATATCATTAACGATATCGTTCAGCGCCGGGCTCTCTCCCCCATTTCCTGACATGCAGCAACCTGACGAGATCGTCAGGTTGGCCTGCATGTCAGCCCGATGAACGATGATGACGAACGACCCGCGGGAACGCGCGTCGTCATCGTTCATCTTTTTGGGTTTAAAAATGGACGATAAAGTGGACGACTGAACGATAACGATATCGTTATCGTTCAGTCGTCCACTTTAATCGCCCAGTGTGTACGCACCATTAGTGGTTTGCCAAATAAGGCATCATTAGCCTCAAGCTGCAAAGTATTGTGTTTTGTATTCTACCCAGAATGATTCAAGTGTACTAAGAACTTTCAATTAATTTAACAAAAAAAAAGGAAATCTCCACTGTCTGTAATTCTCCCTATCCATCGTAGCTGCCATGGTGAACCATATCATAGCATGGTGTGACAAACCTACTAGGTTCAATCTCCGTTGCTGTAACCCTGGAAACAAGGCATCCAAGGTTAAAAGGTAGTCTATCTATGGGCGGAATTCAATTGATTTCGCGGCCCGCATCTCCCGTCTAAAGTGACAGGAGATCGCGGGCCACTATTCAATTGTGCCAGCGTTTCACGCTGATCACACCAAAAGTGGTCGGGTTTAGCCGCGTAAAACGGCTAACCCCGACCAAAGTGCTGGGCGCGGTCGGGTTTAGCCGCGTAAAACGGCTAACCCCGACCAAAGTGATGTTTGGGCGCCCAAACATGTCACTTTTCGCACATTTCAGCTCTCATCCCCCAGGGGCTGCGAGCTGAAATGTAGCGCTTGGCAGCTGATCGCGCCCGACAGGAGCAAGAATAGAATAGCTCCGTTGGGCGCGATAGGGGATGAAAAGAATTGAATTCCGCCCTATATTACAGACAAAGTACCATAGGAATTGGAAAGACAAGTAAATTCCATGTCTGTCAGATGTCTTGCCCTCCATATATCTATAGTTTGTAGCGGTTTATTAAACCAAGTAATTCCATATTTTGGCAGGGAAGCCTTTGCAGTGGGTGCAACATTTCTATCCATACATTTGGATGAAATCAAGATAAAATATCCACCAATGATGACTGTATATGTGGAAAAGAGTCTGAACACTGATAATAAATGCTACAAAAATTATTTGCTATAAGAGTTTGGGGCATAAATATTGCATAGGACATGGACATGATCAAGAGACATATCTGCAACAACAAATCTGCCCTAAGAGTCAACAATTGTGGAATGTGTTATTATTTGTAATTGCTTTTTCGCTAAAATTACGACACCTATAGCCTTTGAAGTGTAAGGGAAGGATGCAATAACCACCCTGTTAAGTGAATTTAGTTTGCAACTTCAGGGGGTAGTAGATGAGTTTTCTGAAGGTACACTAGGTCTAAATGCAATTTATTTAAATATAATACCATTTTTTTCATTTCATGGGGGAGTTAATTCCCCCCACATTCCATGAACCTATTTTAAGATCTGCCATAATTCACATCTAGAGAGAAATTTTGAAGTTCAAGGTTCCCTTCATGATAGTCAACTTCACAGAGTTGGTGCATGCCAAGCCCTTTCCTAAAACTCAAGTTTTGGGTGCTGCTAATATTGTTCCTACTTTTATGCAGAGAAGGACGGTGGATGTTGGAGTTCATTATGATGGAGCAGATCCTGGAGCAAGCCCCAAGCATTGCTATAAAACTATATTATACATTTATCTAGCTTAAAATGTATAAATCATGTCTGTTACATTCCTACGTGTTTAAATAGTCTGAATCTGTTATCTGCTCTCCTCGCCTCTACCAGGTGGTCCTTGTAAATAATCTAATCATGGTACGACAGTGTGAAAGAACTGAACATCCATTGAAGAGAGGACTGAATCATTAAGTGTTATAATAGTGCCTATTAATTAATTTCTTTATTAACAGAGCTCCACTAAAGAGCTGTGATTAGCTTGTAGCAATTGCCTGTGAACACTGCAGTGGGATCAGGTAACAGAAGTGTACCCTACCTGAGGTGCATGGTTCTCATCTATTCTTATTTGCCATATGGATAAGGGGAATGTTACATTAAGGAGAGGTTGTCCAAAAGTGCTGGCTTCTGACTTGAAGTGAGGCAGAAGTAAATTAGCATGCCTAATGCTGGGCATACACTACAATTATCTGTCAGATATCTGTCCAATCTGGCTGGTTGAACTGAAAACCTGGTAATGTATGGGAGCAAATGACACTTGATCATATGGTCTTAAACACTGGAAAACGGACAAAAAAACAATTGTTCAAATTTGCAAAATTCCTGTGTTTTAACCAATTTGTCTGATGTGTTCTATTCGCATGGCTTTGCGAATAGGATGCATATCAAGGGAAAAAGTTGTACGAAAAGACGCTCGGCGCTGAGTCACACGGCGCTCATACGTTATGTGTAACGCAACTTGTAGCGCACGGAGGATAGATGTATGTGGACACATCTGTACGCGGTGACATCTGTCGTACAGCTGAAAATTATGCATATTGCAATATGATGCACATGCGTACTAAAGAGAAATGCAACTTGTGGCAAAAAAAGCTGCAAATTGCTTTTACATCTCACTTTGAATAATGGCATAAGTGCATCCAATAGGTACCTGTTAAAAAATAAGAGCTATGGTAGACTTACCTTTGTTAACTCTTTTTCTTCGAGGTCCATAGGGTCCACAGGAACTACCTTGGGGTATGTGGTTGGAGTGATCCAGGCACCAAACAGTCAAAAAGCTTTCAGCTCCCAGAATGCCCTAGTACTCCTCCACATATACCTTGCCCCCAGCCACAGGCATTCAGTTTGTAAAACAAGCCCAAGGCAGAGAATGAAAGTGGAGAAGGAAGTACAATTTACACTAGAAATACTCTCACAAAGATGAGGGAATCAGTGACAAGAAGGAACAGATCTCAACTGAAGTCAGGTGCGTCAGGGTGGGTGCCCTGTGGACCCTATGGACCTTGAAGAAAGAGTTAAAGGTAAGTCTACCATAACTTATTTTCTTCTTCAAGTTCCATAGGGTCCACAGGAACTACCTTGGGGATGTCCTAAGGCAGTTCCCTTAAGAGTGGGGACGCTCCTGAGCAGAGAGGAGAATCCGACCGCCCAAAGGAAGCATCCTGAGAGGCAAAAGTATCAGATGCATAAAATTTTATGAAAGCGTGGATAGAAGACCAAGTGGCTGCCTTGAACAATTGTTCAGCAGAGGCGCCATGTCTAAAAGCTCACTATAGTCCCATAGACCGAGTCGAATGTGCTGTCACCATGTTTGGAACAGGGAGAATAGCCTGTGTATAAACCTGAGACATAGTCATACGCAGCCACCGAGCCAGAGTCTGCTTGTTAGCTGGCCAGCCTTGCTTGTGAAAATCATACAGTACAAACAGCACATCTGATGTCCTGATGGAGTTGGTACGGTCCACGTATACACGAAAGGCTCAAACCACATCCAGGGAAGCTTCACCTATGGAAAGGTCTAAAGACTGAAAGGCTGGAACTACAATTTCCTCATTCAAATGAAAACGGGATACTACTTTTGGAAGGTAACCTGCCCGTGTACAAAGGATAGCTCTATCCTGGTGAAAAATCAAAAATGGCGAGCGACAAGAAACCATTTCCAAATCAGAGACTCTGCGAGCTGAGGAGATAGCAAGGAGAAAAAGTGTCTTCGCTGTCAACCACTTATGGTCCACTGTGTCCAAGGGTTCAAAGGGAGGAGCCTGTAGAGCCCTGAGAACCAAGGATAAATCCCACAGTGCCACCAGAGGGAAAAAAGGTGGTTGAAGGTGGAGTACACCCTGCAAAAACGTTCTAATATCGTCTAATAAAACATCAGAGGAGCGATTCTATGCTGAAATCAAACTGACAGTGCAGAAACTTGAACTCTCAAGGTAGTCAAGCGGAGACAGAGGTCTAATCCATCCTGGAGAAAAGCAAGAACTCGGGAGACCCTGAAAACTTTAGAATCATACTCTCTGTGGGAACACCATTGAAAAAAGGAATGCCAAATCCTGTAATAGATGCGGGCAGAGGAAAGCTTTCTTAATCACAGAACTAGTGATACCTTTGGCTCATAAGAAGGAAGACTCAAGAGCCATGCTATCAAAGACAGACGAGGTAGGTCCGGATGTAGGGAGGGACCCTGCGCTAACAGATCCAGCCAGGAAGTGGAGTGTCTTTGGAGAGACACGTTAGATCGGTGAGCCAATGGTGCCTGGGCCAAGCAGGAGCTATTAGTATCGCCATGCCACCACCTTCTTGCTTTAATTTTCTGAGGGTCCTTGGAAGGAGGGAGATTGGAGGAAATGGATATGGTAACCTGAAATCCCACCTCACTGCCAGAGTGTCCACGAAGGCGGCTGAGGGTTCTCTGGTCCTTGACCCATACCTGGGGACCTTGTGGTTGTGACATGAGGCCATTAGGTCTATGTCTGGCAATCCCCATTTGTCCACCAGGAGCTGAAAGACATGCGGATGGAGAGCCCATTCTCCGGTGTGCAATGTCCTGACGACTTAGGAAGTCCGCTTCCCATTTGAGGACTCCGGGGATGAATACTGCAGAGATTGCTGGAAGATGACGTTCTGCCCAAACCAGAATGTTCGCCACTTCCTTCATGGCTGCCAGACTTCGTGTGCCTCCCTGATGATTGATATAGGCCACTGTGGTTGCGTTGTCGGACTGAATCTGTAACGGCCTGCCCTGAAGGAGGTCCTGTGCCAGAATGAGCGCTCTGTATACCGCATGAACATGACTATGGGCAGGTGACTTTCCTGGGTTGTCCATCTTCCCTGAAAGGTATGATTACCTGTCACCGCGCCCCATCCTTGAAGACTGGCTTCTGTGGTGAGGAGGACCCATTTAGGGATCCATAAGGGACGACCCTTGTCCAGATGAGCCGTCCGTAGCCATCATGAAAGGGAGAGCCGAACCTCTGGTAACATGAGGATAGTTGGAGACCTTATCAGATGATACTGAGCATCCCAATGAGACAGAATTCAACGTTGCAAGGGCCTGGAATGAAACTGGGCATATTCCACCATGTCAAAGGTGAATACCATGGACCCCAGGACCTGCATTGCTGAGTGAACTGATACTCTTCAATTGTGGAGCAATATGCGCAGTCGAGATTGTAGAGCAGAAATCTTGTCCACTGGCAGAAAGATCCTTTGTGCCAGGCAATCCAGTAGTGCTCCCAGATGTACCATCTGCTGTGTTGGAGAGAGGGAAGACTTTTTCCAATTGATTATCCAGCCGTGCTCCAGTAGACAGGCAATGGTCAGCTGGAGATGATGTTGTAAAACCTCTGGAGACTGTGCCACTATCAGGAGATCATCCAAGTATGGCAGTATACCAACTCCTTGACATCTGAGATGAGCCGTCATGACTGCCATTATTTTGGTAAAAACCTGAGGGGCTATGGACAGACCAAAGGTTGGAGCCGGAAACTGGTAATGTTGCTGAAGAACAGCAAATCTTAGAAACCTTTGATGAGATATGCATCCTGTATGTCCAGAGAAGCCATGAAATCCCCAGGCTCCATTGCCAGCATAATGGACCGTAGGGTCTCCATACAGAACTTGGGCACATGGATGAACCTGCTGAGAGATTGCAGATTCAGAATACGGTGATGAGACCCATTTGGTTTCTGAATCAAAAACAAATTTGAATAATAACCCCTTCCTTGTAGGGCCAAAGGAACAGGGATTATCACGCATGAATGGCTTCCTGGAGAGCCAGGGCCTTGATAGGGTCTGATGGAGGAGTTGTACAAAAGAACTTCTGAGGAGGACGCCTCAGGAAGGTGAGGACATATCCTTGAGACCACTTCTCGAACCTAGGCATCCGTTGTTGTTTGATGCCAGGCGTAAAAAAACTGAAGACGGCCTCCCACCTTGAGATCTCTCTAAGGCAGAGAATTTGTCGCCCGGCTTGGAAGCTGGACGTCTGACTGGCCATGATTTCTTGGATTGTGGCTTGGTATTCCTGCGGGAACTAGCCTGTCTGGAAAAAGACGGTCCCTTTGCTTTTCCTTGAGGGCGAAAGGACCGAAACGAAGGCTCCCTATACATAGAGGTAGCTGTTGATGGGAAACAGGCAGATTTTGAGGCTGCCACTGTAGCAACTATCTTACCCTATTCTGGTCCAAGACGTAAATTTCCAGCAAAAGGCAGGGATTTGAGAGCTTTCTTGGATCCCGCATCTGCCTTCCAGGATTTAACCAAAGGGCTCTACGAGCAACAACCGAAGTTGCTGATGCCCTAGAAGGCAGAAGTCCTGCATCTACAGCTGCTTCTCCCACATAAGATTCCACTTCTCGTATATGGGAGAGATAAGTCAGTTGTTCTCTGGTAGCATCTGGTACAATGTCTTCCATTGCCGCAGTCCATTCTTCTATGGCCTAGGATACCCAGTCTACGGCCATAGCCGGCTGGGTAACAGCTCCAGATAATGAAAAAAACGATTTAAGACATGTTTCAAGTTTTCTATCGGTGGCATCCTTAAGGAAGGATGCGGACGGTATGTAGATATCTTGACTAATTGTGACACATGAGCATCCACAGTAGACATCCCACTTAGCACATTCGCCAGAAGAGAATGGGTATAAAGAAGCTAATCTCTTTGTAGCATGGAACCGTTTATCTGGAGTACTCCATGCTTCGGACATGAGATCAGTAAGCTGCTCAGACTGAGGAAAGTGATCCTTTACCACATTCTGATGTTTAAACAGCGGAGTTTTAGACTAAGGCTTAACCTCCTCATCCTCTATATTAAGGACGGATCTAACCGCTCCCACCAGAGGGGAGATCCACAGAGGTACCATATGTGCATCATCAAAATCATCTGATGATGCTTCAGAACCCAAAGGCTGAGCAGATTAATAGGATGACCTCTATCGCACCTGAATCTTAGCGGTAACCAGTCTATTCGCTTGCACCATTTGGTGAAAAGCGATAGCCGGTTGAACCATACTCTGTCTTGAGTGAGCATAGGCATCCATCCAGGAAGGATGCATGGGAGTATATACATACACATATAGCAGGTTGTAATTGCTCTGAGTAATCAATAGTGGGAGGCAGTACAAGAGCCACAATACGGTCTACTAACTGCGTCATAACCTGCGACAAAGAGGACACCCAGGGTGGCTCTCGTACAGGAGTTGGTGTACTAGAATGGAGAGATGGCTCTTTATAACAGACAGCGCACAAACCATCCTGTATGAAATCCTGAGAGACAAGCCCGCCAAACAGAATTTACATGAAACCAGCACAGGGGTCTCAACCTCCGGTTTCCCTTTACCTTTTGACATATCAAGGATAAAGGCAACAATGTAATGTGACAGCCTTCACAAACAAGTAAATAAGAAAGTATAAAGGAAAGCCCCCACACCTGTAACAGAGGGATGAGGAGAAAAAACAGTGATAGTTATAACTGACAGAATTAAAAGGCAATATCAACACAGCAGCTAGCAAAAGTCACATACAATGTATATGCAATTTAGTTGCAATGGGCTAAGAATCAACTAGTCAAATAATGAGGCTCGGTAGGATATAGAGCACTATATACCTGACCCAGGGGAGAGGTATACAGGGAGACTGACCCAAAACCTCCTGAGACCAAACAGCTTCAGCAGAGCACAGATAGTGGACTGTGAGTGTCTCATATGCACGAGGAGGGTATGAGGAGCGACCCAGACGCGGGAAAACCTTTGATGGATCTGCGTCTGGGTCGGGGGTAGCTGCCGGGGGAGAGCCTACCTCCCCTAAGCTGCATTAACTGGCCGGGTACGCTGGCCTCATGGCAGCAGATGGGGTCTATTGCTGATCCCCGGCATCAAACAATAAGGCCCCGGTGGTCTAGTGGGGGAGCGGACGGCCCTGGGCCCTTCTGCAGCGGCTTCCGGGGCGTCTCCAGTGCCGGAAGCAAGGACTGCTGCGCACAATTCCCCGTAGAAATCGCCTTACCAGACCTCTCCGTGCATCCGGTTGCAGCCCTGGACCACCGCATCGCCGCTAGCAAGCTCTGCTGTGACCCGCAGAAATCACCAGACACGTTACTGGTGTTGCGGCACTGGCAGAGGTAGAATGAGTCGCCGTGCAAGCGTCTTATTAAGACACTTAGCACTGCTAAGTAGGATTAAAGCTTGGGACTTCCTGAGCAGTCCCTCTGTTATAAAGGTGCGTCTGAATCCTGCCACACCAAACGAAAAACTGAATGCCTGTGTCTGGGGGCAGGGTATATGTGGAGGACGACCAGGGCATTCTGGGAGCTGAAAGCTTTTTGAATGGTTGGTGCCTGGATCACTCCAACCACATACCCCAAGGTAGTTCCTGTGGACCCTATGGAACCTGAAGAAGAAAGGGTGGAATCACCAAGCCTCACTTTAATACTTACTTTGGCTGCCCAGACTGAGCAGCAGATGGCATATGTGGCCGAACAGGGTGTCCCAGTGTTGCATGTTCGATTAGGAGGTGCTCACATCTTGAGAAACCCTCATAGATCAGGTACACCACTTTGATGTGGAGTTCACTGGCAATTTGTGACAAATATTGGAATAATGTCCGGTGCTAAGCAATATGCTGAATCTTCAGAGGACCGGGTCTATGCCGTCCTCTGTATTTACCTAGTCAACACCAATGCAACTTAGGCCCATCATCAGAAAGAATGAAATCTCTGTTAATACTTAAATATTATTCCATTAATAAAGGACCTCTATGGGTGCCCTCATGTACATTTTTATGGGGGGGGGGGGGGATTGCTCAGTGGCAAACTATCAATAAGGAATGCATCCACAGGAACGAGGCAGGTCAAACGCAGTCCAAACATTTGATACAGGTGATGTTGGGGAAGCAACCATGCTGCCCTCCTCAACATTGTGTCCTGAGCGGCAGTTCCGGTAGCACCGCCTTTGATATTCTGTCCAATTATACAACGCATATTATGTTTCCCTATAATAGAGGCCACTCAGTATTCTCTATTCAGTCTTTCAATAGACCACAACTTAAAGCTACATAGGCAACAATATTGAGAGGAGGGATACCTGCAAGTTAACAATCTCTTTAACATACTAGAAATTATGCTTCCTAATTGCATATAAAGATGTGTCACAGAATTCTCACCTTGGATAAGAGAAGCTATCTGTTGGCTCTTCTGTGAAGGTAACTCCTGTACAATGTCCAGCGCTGTCATTCCTTTGTTGTCTGTGATGCTGACATCAATGCCTGTAATGAGGAATGTGAACACGTAAACAGCAAGCCCCTACACATCTAACCTTGCATTCTTTAAATTGTAGACACATATGTACAATGGAATCCTCAAGAATAAGTGAAATAAATAAAAATGAGCATAAACAAAAGAACAGTTTGTCAACTGACGAAATAAACCTGTACTTAACTAATCAGCTACCAATGGCAAAACCTGCAGTACCCCTTCTCCGGAATGCACCGTTTGAAAACCTGCATTTAAAGAAGTCAATGTGGAACGGATGATAATAAATCACCATTAAAGTTTGTGGACACTCTCAAAGGTGCTACTACTTCTGAAAATGAGAGCCGGAGGTCAGAAACAATTTTATTTGCTTACCTGCCCTCGACTTCTACATACTGTATTGAAACAGAGAACAAGGTATTGTAAAAATTTATTAATTGGTCTAGTCATGATACAAAATATAAGATAATATACAGCACCACAAACATAAAATGTCAAGCAGCTCTACCTAAAAAAAACACTACATACTGTAAAATTTTAGAAATAACAAGGTACTGTAGTGTGCACTATGGACGTATGTAGTTTCTACACATACAAGAGGGATTGAGTGCTATGAGATAATTTCTGGAAAATCTGGATACTCCTTTGGGACTGGATTTAGGTCTTTTTTTTTTTTAAAGTTATTACAACTAACATTAACACACAACTACTTCATGTTTGATGGAAGCTATTATCTATAAGTATCCGGATGCACAATAGGGTCAAAAGTGGCCCCAAACTATGCAAATGTCTATGTTTGAACAGAAGAAAAATGTATTCTTCCAATTTCAAATTATTTCCTAACACCTTGTTCTATACACACGCTACATTGACAAACCACTTCATTCTATGGGATGGAGGCAAAGTAATTTTTAACAATTGGATGGAATATATAAAGACATGGCCTACTCCTACCAAATTTATATTCCAATGTAGAAATCAAGAATCTTTTCTTGATGTCAAAATTTGCCTTAAAGATGTTTTAAGCACATCAACCATCTACAAAAACATGGATAGAAATACCCTCTTAGAATACAGTAGTCTTCATCTCCCTGCTCTTATAAAAGCCCTTCCATTATCTCAAATGCTCAGAGTAACACGAATTACAAGTATTCTGAAGGATCTGTCAACACAGTTAGATACTGTTATTGAAAAATTTAAGTCCAGGGTTCATGACCAGCAACATCCCTCTGAATACGAAAAGCAGGGTATTATCACTAAAGAGGGACGATCTCCTCCACCCGAAGGTTAAAAGCACAGCAGATAATCGATTTACTTGGACTACTAACCACACCACAGCTAGCCCATTCCCAGAGCCATGCAAGCACTATGGCCAGTAGTGACCAGCGATGCCGATTTGTCTTGCTTCAAAAACACAATCCCTATGACAAGTTACAAACGAGGGAGAAATCTCAGGGATCACCTGGTTAGAATGGACATTACAGAATATTCATCTAAAACCTCTTTATTGGGCTCGCCTAAAAAAAACGGGATGCTATAAATGCCCCTCTTGTGTCACCTGTGGCTATCTATAAGGGGAACATACAGTACATTTAAGCATCCCCATACAGGTAAAACGTATGACATAAGACATGTCCTCAATTGCAGTTCACGGTTCATCACTTACATAATAAATATGCCCATGTGGCCTATATTATATAGGTATGACAACCAAGATGTTCTAAGAACGGATGGCGCTTTGCCATCCGGACAGCCTTAAGTGGCAAATACATGGACCAGCCAGTAGCCAGGCACTTTAAGGTCAAGGGTCATTCACTAGCCTTGCTACAATAGAAAATGTCCCTCCTTCGCCATTGGGTAATCGCATGGCAGCACAAACTAAATTGGAATCGCAATGACTATATAGACCAGTGATTCCCAACCTCGGTCCTCAAGGCACACTAACAGTCCTGGTTTTAGTTATATCCATGATTGTACACAGATGGTTATATCAAAATAACTGAGGTACTAATTAAATCACTTGTGCTCAAGTATGGCTATCCTTAAAACCTGGACCGTTAGTGTGCCTTGAGGACCGTGGTTGGGAAACCCTGATATAGACAATACAGTTCCTCCTATGGACCTTAATGAGAAGATCTCCTGGAATGTATTTTAACCTTCTTATGAAGTTTTTGCTTACAAGTTTAATTGTATTAAAAAAGACACAAGATTACAGCTTGGGACTTTCATCTTTAACAAATATATGAACAATATGTCCTTTTATTGATGACAGTAGATGGGAAGATTATTATTGCATACAGTATATTAGTATTTATAAACTCTCACTGACTTTTAATGTTTTTCTACATATTATGTTTTTATGCTTGTGCAGTCTTTCCTTTCATGGTCACTTTAGAAATTTTCTATTCCCATTCTTGTCCCCAGCATCCGAGACCTGCAGCATCGGGAGCAGCAATGTTGCAAGGATGTCATGACTACCAGTAAGCGGCTCCAGTCTGCGTGTAATCAGTGTGGGACTCCAGAACTTTACATACGAGGTGATAAACAGTGATTTCCGGTGCACAATGGTGGGGACATAAGGTAAGTCTCTGGTTTACTTAATTATTCTCATCCTGAAGATGCTTATTGTAGCGCATAACCGTTGATGCAATGATGTTACTTTAATAGAGCATCTGTAAAAATCTTTGAATGCAGTCTGAGATTAGCTTTTTTAGGTTTACGCATCCATTAGCCTTCCTGTGTACTTTTAATAGAGAATATATATATATATATATATATATATATATATATATATACATATGCACACACACATATACACATACACAAGTATAAAAACCTAGTTAATTTTTATTCTATGGCAGACACTGGATCATGGGTTGTCCCGCAGCTGTCTCTTGAAATTGCATCTTCCAACCAATACTGGCATCATTGAACAAGCACAAAATAAAATTTTAAATTTTGTAAATGTATGCAAAAAGGACCATGTAGCTACTTAACTGTCTCACTGATGTGGTAAAACGGTCCTTAAGTTAGATCAGTGGTTCTCAGCTCCAGTCCTCAAGTACAGGTCATGTTTTGTGAATTTCTTCAATGATGCACACGTGAGTTCATCTATTTTGCTGGGCCAGTAATTATCCCGCTTGCTTCCACAGACAGAAATCCTCAAAACATGACCCGTTTGGAAAACTTGAGAGTTAGGTTTGAGAACCTCTGAGTTAGTGGATCCTTCCATAGAAAATACCACACCAGACTCCTCACAATCCTAAGAATATGATAATAGAAATGGCTAAAGCAGCGCTAGGTAATATTTAAATGTCACAATTTATTAACACACAACAATCAATAAAACAATTTCTCCTTTCAATATTGAGTGTACAGATGAATATAGGCATGTAAAATAATCAAATGTGCACATGCATGTCTAAATTGAAGCGCTCATAAAAAGGGGGGGCAGGCACCCTAGGTAGGCACAATCAAGGCTTGTAGGGCACCAAATTTCAGTTCAGTAAAGTGCTCCAGTTAGAGAAATAAACTTTACCGGCTTGGGATTTATTCCAGTGATACCTTTGGTTAGCGATGGTCTTTGTTATAAAAGGTCCCAAGCGCAAGATAGTACTCCTAGTGTAACGCTGTTACTGGTCTCAAAATGCTGGGCAATTCCAATCATGGACAAAATTCCAATAGAAGAGAAAAAAAAGGTGCTCTTGGATAAAATGCAAAGTGCCTGGTTGGGGTGCAACACCAAAGCATTTCACTGCCTATTGGCAGCTATTTCAAGGGTAATCCTAAGAATATCTGGGTACCACAACCATTTTGACCAGACCAGTGCCAATGACATCACTTGGAGAAATTCAAGTTTTATCTTTTTGAAAACATGCAGTAGCAGCAGCATTGGCAGGAACAGATTAGATGAAATTCCAATGGACTATCATGCCCTCTACAAGTAATGAATATGGATCCTTGGACCTTCAGCAAAATTAATCATTTTTGTGGTATATTCAAGAAACGATCATATCTTCTTCTAGCTGACCTTATCTGTCCACAATCTGCTGAAAGATGTCCTTGTTGATAAATTTCCTTTGCCATTTCCAGGAAATGTGTCTGAAGCCTGACTTGATCAAGAGTTCGTCCGTGTCAAGGAAAGATCTCAGCAGTGCAGCAATGACAACCAAATCTTAGCGAATACTCAAGTAGATTAAACTGTAAATAGTGTACCCAAACTGGGAATAGGAGAATGCATAGATAGCCCTGACAGATTGGAATATACAAGTAAGCGCCCTCGACGTCCATAGAGATCATGATTTTTTTTTTCTTCTTCATTCCATGGTGTTTATTACAAATTTGAACAATTCTATACTGAACATTTCAAAAGGAACCATTTAGTTTCTAAACCAAAAATAGGTTTGAATAAAACAATGCATTCCTCTTATTTGTTTGCACTGCCGTGATTATACTCATCAAAGCTGCTTAGTCTGGCATTTTCCCTCGAACAAATGCAGTGACAAAAAAATAAAAAAAAATCTGATTTGGGCCTTGAAAAGATTAACAGTATATCCTCTTAGCTAAAATTCCACTTATGCAGGAATCTGAAGTGGAACTGATCCACTAATCCTGGTAGAAAAGTAGGTCGTCTCCCAACACACCACTAAACTGTGGGCTGACTGGCCATCATGCAGACAGAGCAAGCATGTTTCCCTCTACTGCTTTCTTGACAGCAAGTCTTTTCTCCGTAGTACTTTTAGATCCTGAGTTTGCCTTCCAAGCCTTGAGCCATATAGTTCAGTGGTTTGAAAACATGGATGCCAAAATTGTAGTCCCAATGATACCAGCATCTAATGTTGTGTCTCCAAGACATTCCGACGCCTTGTGGATGCGTTCAACCAGGGTCAGCAATTCAGATCTAGGTCTCCATGATTTCAAGTCCTTCAAGAATTGCCCTGACCATTTTTCCACTGCCTTGTTAACCCAAGCGGATACTGAAATGGGCATCAGGGCTTTTGTGCACAAATCATTAAGCAAATTATTCAGAAGGAAGGAAAATGAACTGCTTCTTTTTCATAAAACGTGCATTGTCAGGCTGCGTTGAATGTCCTGGATATGCAGTGCTTGGCACACTATTTACAATAAATAGTGCACCCCAGACCATCTTGTAGATACCTAAAAAAAAAAATCAAGGTAGGAGTAGGAAACTAACACCACTATGCACAGACTAAGCCAAATCACCAGGCTTGTCTAGGATTGCCACTAAAGGACCAGATAAGAAGTGGCCTAAAGTTCTCAGCTTCATATATGAGCAGTTGTTGAACAGATGGAAAATATATTCTTCTAGTGCACTTTAGTCTGAGAACCAAAGCCTGCCAAGGATGAGGTGTTATCCTCCCTATGGATCTCAGGTCCCAACACACAATTTAATACCCTCTACCTAACAGCCTTCAAAGCAGACCACAGCTGCAGAGGCTGTCTGCGACTGAAACCATTCGCCTCTAATAATTAATAGATGAGAAACAATCACCAGGCCACTCCCCTGATGCAATTTCCAGGACTACTGCATTTGCCCAATGGCATAGTAACAACGAAAGCCCACGATCACCGGCTGCTCCAGTAGTGGCGCACATGTCGACAAAGACCCTTGTTGGGAGCAGGGGGTGGTGCCGAAGCCCACAAAAGCAAGGAGCAGAGCTGTGATAAGAAGCTCGGGAGAGGAGAGTTCAAAAGGAGAGAGAGAGATGAAGTGGAGGCCGGGCGGTGTGTATGATAAGTGGAGGTGTGAGCAGCAATACTAGCAAGAAGTGCCTCTGTGACGTGTTAGATGGCAGAACAGTAAAAGTGTACTACAGGGGAGAGAAAAGGAACTGATTGAGATCAGTACAGTACTTCTTCATGTGGAGCACAACACGAGAGGTGGATTCTTGAGAGAACCAGGGTGAGCTCCTCAAGAGAATAGGCAGTAAAATGAGATAACCAAAGTCTGTATAAACTTGCACAGCAATCTTGGAGAAAAGATGCGTCAACAAGAGGCTTGTACTTGTAGTGTCATGTCCAGTTCCAGTGATTCAGCAAGATAGTGTTCCAGTAGGATAAGGAGACCTTCATAGTCATACCAATTTACCTGAATTGGAGGGGAAGTTCCAGCTTACTGATTTGGTGAGAACATCCCATTTATTACACACACCAAATCTACAGTATTATGTGCGAAAGATATTACTGATAATTTAACAGCACAACAATGGTACACCTAACCGGACTCCATCTGGTCTATTCAAGTAAGGGCCCCAACGTGTAGACTTAAAGAACCAAACATGACCCAGATTAGCACATTAAAGCCACTTCCATAGTTTGGTCCATTGCATAGAGTCATGGACAACATTGCCCAGTTTTTTGAGAACATTCAGTAATCTAAACAGAACTTTAAGGGTATTACAGATTTATGTGAATGCATTGCCTAATTTTTTAGGTTTACCCATATACAGATTTGTCCTCATACATCTAGCCTCAATAGGGTACACAGAGCGAGATGCCTGACGTGAGCGAGGCGCCAGGTCCAGTGCGTTGGACGACTTTTTTTTGCCGAAAAAGTGTATTAATTGCAATGTTATAGGACTAAGCTTGTAAACTGACTGTGGCATGGAAAAAAACAGCACCTGATGCATCGTAGCACTTCGTATACTGATTCAGACTCACAGTTATACAAGTGTTGCATATCAAATTAATCAGCACAGTCCCCTGGTGCATCCTATTCACATAATACTAAGACAGACACATTGATGGAAAAAAAAAAAAAGATGCAAAAAAGATAGATGCAAAAAAGATAGATGCCTGGTGCTAGTAGAGTCTCACGGGACCTGGCGTGCTAAGAGGGGCTCTGTTTTGGAGTGACTGCAGCAAAGATGTTTGAGGACACATCTGTAACATCCAGAAGTCTTGGAGAATTGTCTCTGATTTGCATTTATCTGTGCTTTGCGAGTTCTGATCTAGTGATAGTAAATTCAGTGTATTGGTTAATGTGAGATTGTATTATTGAATACTGAATTGAATGTTGTATGTAAACTATTTACCACTGATTAATTTAATTGAAGTGACCCATTCTAGTCATTTGGGGTCATTCATAACACATGAAAAATACTCTCTCATTAGTTTAATTATGCATACACTATGTCTGGTGGGAGAACCCTGGTCCCTCTCCTGTGGTGTGGGGAAAGGAAGAATCAATAGTGCTGCCGAAGTAAGAGTGCCAAGGTAAGAGCAAATTCTCAATAATCCACTACAACCAGGTAACATCGAGCCTGTATTACTCTTAGGGGAATATCCAATTGCGGGAAGGCTTTTTAAAAAACCCAGCGGTGCATGTGATCAAGCTCCAGACGGGGCGAAATGTGGTACTTTCGGATGCTCGTGGTGCGCACATGAGCTCCGGCATCAGGCACTCCATCACAGGAACCCAATAGGAAGATTGTCCATTATCACCTAGCTCTATCCAAGTACATTTCTTGTTTCAGCGCTCTCTCATGGGAACGGCACCCATGACCTCGCTGCAATATCTTATGACAACAGGATGGCAGGAGAGGTAGAACCCGACAGCAGAAGCGTCTCTTATCTTTAAATTCCATCTGCCCTACCTACTACTCTCACCTCTTGGTCACTGAAAAAAATGTTCACACAAGAAGGAAGCAGAGGTAATAGGACTACCAGGTTCAGATATCCTTTAACACACCTTCACAATTACCTTTAGCAAACGAATTATCTTGAATTAAATTATTTATTTTTTGCTGCTGTGAAAAAAACCTGTGGATACCTGTTAACCCTACACTGCTGTGAAAAACCTGTTTAAACCTGCAAACCTGACATGATATTTAAACCTCAGACATATAGATCATAAGTGATATTTATCTTATTGTTATTACAGGTTGAGTCTCCCATATCCAAATATTCCGAAATACGGAATATTTTCAGCATGACTGAGATAATGAAACCTTTGATTTTTGATGGTTTAATGTACATAAACTTTGTCTAAGGCACAAATTATTAAAAAGATTGTATAAAATAACCTTCAGGCTGTGTGTATAAGGTGTATATGAAACATAAATGAATTTCATGTATGTACACAAACTTTTTTTGATGCACAAAATTATAAAAAATATTGTCTAAAATGACCTGCAGGCTGTGTGTATAAGGTGTATATAACACATAAATGCATTCTGTGTGTATATTTGGGTCCCATTTCCAAGACATTTCATTATAATATGCAATTATTCCAAAATACGGAATATTCTGATATCCAAAATACCCCTGGTCCCAAGCATTTTGGATATGGGAGACTCAACCTGTATATGCTTGGAATTATATCAAACTATTTGACAAGGACACTAGCTTTGAAATGATTGTCATGTTGAAAAAACCTGTTAAAACCTGATAATCTGTTAGAGTTTTCTTTAATGTGAAGCAGTTACGTTCAGGATTTCTTATGATACTTGCTATGCTGGCAAAAAACCTGGTAATACCTGAAACCTGTCAGAGCGACAAATTCTTTCATTATCAAGCTGATACTTTCTATGTGGAAAAATACCTGTTAAAACCTGAAAACCTGTGAAAAATTGTTGGACAATTACATTCAGGTTTTTCTATGATACTGGTATTTATTCCTACGACTAACCAAGTACACTATTTTTTTAGAACTTGGTTACCTGTGAAGATAGACTACGTATTTTACGACTTATTGTGATATATGTGCCTCAAAGATAATCTAGCACCTGCAATTTATTCATGAGTGCTATATATTTTTTTTAAATACCGTATAATTTTCGATATATTCTCGCCCAGATACAGAATAAATTGGAGAATTGAGCTCTATATATACTCTATTATACTGACCGTATTTATATTCTTAATACTCAGGGCCTCTCAGAGCATTTACTAATTTTTCTGAGAGATATACCAACTTTTTAATGCATATCTAACACATGTTTATGTTTTAAAAAATTCATTATACTTAAGGTGCATACACACGTAACGATTTTTTGAACGATTTGTCGTTAACGGCGTCGTTATCGTTCAAAAAAATCATTGAGTTATAACGATGAACGATAATCGTTTAAGCGCGCTCCTGTTTGTAGTTTATCGTCCATTTCAGACTCTCCAACACAACGATTTTCATTAAGGGAAGAAAAATTTTTCTATAGAAATCACTGCGTCTTTTTTCTCACACCTCCAGAGCAAGTCTGATTTTTCCTGAAATCTTTAATTTTAGGAAAAATCAGCAGGACTTGTTCTGGGACCATGGCGGCAACCCCCCCCCCCCCCCCCCCGAGGACTAATTAAGCTAATGGAAATTTCCAATTAGCTTAATTAGTCCTTACTTACTCACCTTCCGAAGTGGTGTCTTCTGCATCCAGCGTCGGGAGTATGTTTGTAAGTGTGTATGAGTGAGTGTGTAACCACCGGTGTGTGTGTGACAACCCCCCCATGTAACTGTATACCCTACCGTAACGGGCGCTGGATGAACTACATCTCCCAGGATACCACTGGTATCGGTAGCATGCATACCTGCGGAAATCCAAAATTGGGCGCAAGGGTTTTTTTTTTTACCTCGCTAGACCTTGCACCCATTTGGATATGCCCCTTACAGTGTTACAAGAGTCAGCCCTCATGGAACCCTGACACTGCGTGTTTTCAAGGTATCCTCAGGAATAATTACTACCGCCTAGTCAATTAGTGCCACTTAGTTAATTAACCCACCTGTGCTCCAGCTAGATAATCTGGAAAACACGCAATGTTAGGGTTTCATGAGAACCAGGTTTGAGACTGTTGTAACACATTATAAATTTATTCAGGGACCACACTAGTACTTTTAGTTTAGACAAGCAATTTTATACATTTGCTTACAAAAGTAAACATATGTTACAAAATAATGCATGCTTTATCTGTAGTTTTCATTTATACATAATAAGTGTACGTGTATATAATATTGCACAGATATATAAATCACCTGAATCTAGAAGCATTTGTACCACATCTGTCTTCCCAAATAAGGCAGCTTCATGCAAAGCACTTCCTTTTTCTGTCTGTGAAAAAGGATATACAGTAAAAAATGTAAGTGCATGGTGACCAAATAAGATAATCATAAAATAGGTACGATGCAAGTGAATATGCTTCAACATCCTTAAACAAGAACACAACAATCAAGCACTCGCACAATTCTGAATGTGGTCCTCATGACAATCCCTATGATAAAAATATACTTCACTTGTCGTGGAGCACTTGGTACAGTTGGTGCATGTTATCCTTTAGGTGCCCATACATCAGCGACTGTTTGTCGCGATCCGGCGATGTGATGGGAAATGCCGGCTTTTCTGGATGGAAACGCTGACCTCCCACCATCGATGTTCTGCGATCCATCGCCGAATCGCAGACATTAGTCATGTTAACTGTCAGCGATTTGACAATTGCGATCATTTTTTGATCGCGATCGTCGAAATCCAACATGTTAGATTTCTGCGATCCTGCGATGCTGGGTTGCAGCATCGCGGCAATCCATCGCTGATGTATGGGGCCCATTTGATTTGATACCTCAGGTGTCACTTAGAGTGTGGAATAAACAGAGCTGGAAAGAAAACCCTGGAAACACCATGTTGCTCTGCAGTGAGAGCAATTGTTTAGTGTGAGTAGTAAGCTACCCAGGATGTGTGCACTACATGAAAATGTATTCAGTACTTTTTCTGCAGGCAAAAAATAAAAAATATATATATTTGCATCACATGTATTTTCCAAGTATGAATGTGACCTGTAGCTGCATTTGCTTCTATTGCTAATTGAAGCCTTTGTGTCCACCCAGACCAGACCAGCACACAGGTAGGACACAGCTATGGCTTGCCTGTAGACATTTTTTACATAGACTCACAACGCTGTCACTCACCTATGGTTATTTCAGCATGATCGGATATGTGGCGTGCACTAGTTTTTCATTATTTTTCAATATTTTGTATTTTTATTACTTATTATATATATTATCATGTTTCATGTACTTTCTGGTGTGTTTTTTCTACAGTGTCAGTCACAGTGTATTGTGCAGGTATATGCATAATACACAGTCACTGTATACTATGCAGGTATATGATGTATACATATCAAGATTCACCCAAGATTAGCATGTGTGTGAGATTTACGAATAGACATATACTTTATGGTTATAGCTGCCGGCACGGACAGTCTTCGTGCTAGATCATTTTCATTATTCCATTATATGGCTAAACACTGCTCTCATGATCCATTTATAAACACAGAGATTATGGCATTTATACACATGTATGATTGAAGGGCCTGTTAGACTTTGCATGCTGACGTTGTTTATATGTACTCCCTTGCAGTTACTATGATGTCTAGAAACTCAATGCCTTGACAGAGGTCCATGTTGGACCGAAACGTTGGCTGGCAAATTACATTGGTATTAAAAGCTGATTAATGTTGCTGAAAATCTGGAGAGTGCTTTTTTTCTTTTCATTAAGAAATACAATTGATGTTTATGGAAATTTCTCTGCAAGTTTTCTTAAAAGGCACCCCAGTACTATGAATCCATTTATATTGAGAGTGCCGGACCTTTTAAATACATATAGAGTATAAGTGCTTAAATACTCATACCCTATTCCGGACACCCACCACCCAATCAACATATTGTGTACTGGAGTACGCACACAACCTAGCATTTAGGAGCTGATGTTTACCCAATCTAACCACAGGTCACTTAAGAAAATTGCCACCGGAGGAGCAGCCTTACTAGATGAAGCACTACTCTCCCAAGCTGAACAGGGAGCTCTGTCATTTACTGATGAAGAAGCAGAACGCGTCCTCTTTGAAAAACTTGATTTCTCAACTTTACCGGCTGATACGCCTATTGACATTTTCCATCAACTACTAAGACTCAAGAAAAGGATAACTGATCTCACACTTCACGGCCAATTCCTATCGGAATATCATAGGAACAAACAAATCCCTAGAGGCTTCAGGATCGCTAACATGCCCACTATTGGTCGGAACAACCCTATATTCTGTAGCAGGTGGTGCAGCATCCTAAATAAATGCTCTCTGGACCTTATTGTTCTTGTTGTCGAGGAGGTAGGACATGAACTCCACAAAGTCAACACTGATCTTGACCAATTCCCTGCAAGCAGTATCAATATACTCAAGGAGGATAAGGCCACTAATTGGCTGGATAAACTCAACATCCAAGTACACAACTACAGACGAGAACTAATAGCCTTTAACGGAAAAAACTATCTACTGTCTGTAATGACTATAAAAACCATACAGTGTACAGATGGCTACTTGGTGATAGCAACCAAATGACTAGGAACCAGAGACCTAGAAGACCACGCCCTGTGGGGCGCAGACAGGTATATCAATTTGAGACGGGTTCATCAGGTACAACATCAGATACCGACAATGTCGATACAAGACCCCCGGCAGGTTTTTTAGAAGCAGGCCCAATGATGGAAGGAGACGCGACACAACCCGTAGACCCCATCCGAGGAAGGGGAGTCACGCAAGGAAGGAGAAGAACAAGAGGCAAGAGACTTTGAATACTGTTTTCAACCTCTCGGATCATCAACTAACAACTCATGAACATAACCTATTGGCTAAGGGATTATCATTTGTTCCGACAAATAGACACGACAGATTCAACTGGTCCATAGACCATTATAAATTCGGACGAAGGCTAAGACTCAAGGAACACTTTGGAGACACCAGTCCACAACACCAACATAGTCCATTTAGAAGTCCATCCAAGTTCGACCCAATCTCTACTAACCCTAGCATAAGGACCTACCTACGTCTTATTAACCAAGAAACCAACACTAGAGACAATCCGCGATACTATAATAATCTGCCTCCTAATGAGAAGATAGCACTTAACAATCTACGTACCAATGAGAATCTGGTCATAAGACCGGCAGACAAAGGGGGCGCAGTTGTAGTACAAAACTGGAGAGACTACAACCAGGAAATCCTAAGTCAACTTACAGATGTGAACACGTACACCAAGATTAGTTATAACCCTATGAAAGAGGTCAAGAACAAAGTGGACACTGTGCTACAACAAGCACTCCTAACACGCCGAATTGATGAAGAGATTTTTACATATCTGACAGTTCAATATCCGATATGCCCTATAATATACACCATGCCAAAAATTCATAAGTCCCTTACCAAGCCTCCGGGCAGGCCAATTATCTCTGCCAGAGGATCCCTCCTCCAACCACTTGCCATCTACGTTGATTATCATCTTCAACCCCTTGTCAGTAAGATACCAAGTTATATCAAGGACACCGGTGCATTCATTGAAAAATTAAAAGGAGTCAGCATCGAGGGGGATACACTGATGGCCACTATGGATGTATCCTCTTTGTATACTATCATTCCACATCAGGAAGGATTATCAGCAATAGAGGAAGCCCTTACCTCAATCGAAATGGAACCAGAACAAATTAGACTCCTGATTGAACTTGCTGGATTGGTTCTTGAGAATAACCACTTTAAATATAAAGAATCATACTACTTTCAATGCTCCGGGACTGCAATGGGGTCGAATCTGGCACCGGCCTACGCGAACCTCTATATGGCTAAGTATGAGGAAACATATATCAAACCACTCTTTGGTGCACAGCTACTACTCTTTTTTAGGTTTATAGATGACATTTTCCTCCTTTGGAAAGGTACGGAAGAAACATTCATCGACATGATCGCACAACTTAATTCACTAGACCATCCTGTAAGGTTTACCTACAACATCCACAGTGAATTTATTAACTTCCTTGACATCACGATCTTCAGAGATGGCAACAAACTGGGAACCACTTTATACAGAAAGGATACTGATCGTAACCAGTTATTGCAAGCTACAAGCCACCATCCCCCTGCACTAAAGGACAGTCTTCCCATTTCACAGTATCTCAGGGTCTTACGTAACAACTCGGACACAAGCAGACAAGAAATCCAATTAGTGGAAATGACCACACGGCTCAAGGAAAGGGGATACTCTCACTCATTGCTTCAGACCTGCTTGATAAAAGCAAGAGACAAATACCACAATCCTCTACCCAAACCGGCTGAGGAGGGCCGGGTCATTTATGTCAGTCACTAAACCAACAGGTCTAAACTGACCGAGAGATCTGTCAGGCGTCATTGGCCCATTGTCCAATCTGATTCCACCTTACCATTTAAGAACACCAAAGCACCAATGATGGCATACAAACGAGGACCCAACCTTAGACAATTACTGCTTAGACCAACATTAAATCCTGAGTCCTCAGACTCCATCATTAAGGTCATGCAAAGTCGTCCAGGTAGCTATCGATGCGTGGGGTGTGTGACTTGTAGCTCCATGATTCCGGGCAACACCTTTGCACATCCTCATACTGGCAAGCCAATAAAGATCAAATGGAGGTTACATTGCAAAATGGACCATGTCATTTACATCCT